>JXSR01S035483.1:5248-17616 GCA_000969725.1 Ophiothrix spiculata
TGATTCCATAGTTTTCCTGGTTCATTGTCTTTTGTTTGAATTTGAACTTTTAACCATTCAGTTCCATTGTATTTGATTTGCCCTTTGTATCAAGCTTGTTTTGTTTAGAGAATTTCTAATGAAACTTCCTCTTCCTCGTAGGAATGTCTCGTGGCAAGTCAACAAAATCAAACAGATTTGATCCAAAGTGTTTCCTTCCAATTTTGAATATATATGTCTTATTTCCGTTACATTGTCTATCCAAAGTATTCTATTACTTTGGTCTATCATCCATTTTCGTTGTGAATTACTTGTTACTACTTTTAGTACATTTTCAAGAGGTGTAATTATAAATTGATACGGATATGGAAGTTTAAGGGTACGAGGAATCAAGCCCGTAGCCAGGGGATGTGCGGTGGGGGCGTCGCCCCCCCCCCCCCCCCCAATTTGACAATTTACAAAAAAAGGTCCACAAAAATTCACTAAATGACCACCAAAAGAACACCTTAAGCACCAAAACAAGCAAATGTATGTCGTTTTTTAAATAAAATACTACACAAAATGCTTGGAATACTGCTCAAAAACTACTAAAATTATTTAGGGTCGACCAAAACGAAAAATTTTCCTCCAAAAGGTCCACTTTTTGAAAATCCGCACCCCCCTTGAAAAAATCCTGGCTACGGGCCTGCGAGGAATCCACATGCTCAGGAAAATGTGAATCCTAACTATTTTTCAATCATGAAAAGATTAATAGTTTCCACTGCCTTTGCGGGGACTCGAACCATGGATTATGGAGGGGGTTAATCATACATTACGAAGCGAGAGATCTACCGCTAAGCTATCAAGGCAGCGTTGAGATGGTGAACTAAAATCTAAAACATAAACATTAGAATGCCGTATTTTTCTTTTGTTTACATAAAAATTAGCAATTTTGCCTCATTGGAATGCTCAATTTGTAAGTAAATTATGCGAATCCGTATATCAGACAAAATGTAGATAATGTGCTATTCTTAGATCAAACAGGGCGAACTCAGAGTCATAATTCACGCCCGGTTTTTCAGGCAAAACAACGCGGGTTTGTTTTGTTATCATTCAAAATCAACACAACACATATTATTTGTAATTCAATAAAAAGTATCAAGCCTACAATCTGTCAAAATTTGAAAACAGGCAAATCGTTCGAACATCGAAAAAGGTGTAAATTTTTCGAAGTAGTTTATAGACGTAATTTTGACCTTGATAAATTGACGTGAAATCACTACTAAAGTCTCATGTATAAACTAGAGACTCTATTACATATGTACTCCAAAAATTGTATTGTTCTGATATGTGTAAGTAGGTAAAAAGTTGCAGTAAAGATGCCGTTGGCAAAATGGCACCCATTTAGGGACTGTAGCCTAAAACTGATATAACACATTGACCATGTTGACCTGTTTGAGCTTTTAGCTTACGTTAAACAAAATCTCTCCACACGGGGAAATCTGTACTTCACACATCCAGATGCATCTAGATTAAACTGGACTTACGGTGGCATAGCACAGATAGAATTCCTCTATTTATTTTTCTATTTTTTTTTTTGATATATGGTGTTTTCATATGTGCTGATCATATTTCTGAAATATAAAATGGGGGGTCGCCGACTTAATTTTTTAGAAATTTTTTTTAGAAAAATCCATTTCAAAAACACTATGTTTTACCACTTTTTAACAAATTTTTATAGCAATGAGTAACACCTTACCGAATCTATAATTAAATTAGTCTTTGTTCTGAAAACACCGAAAGACACATTAAAAAAAATCTTAGCGTTAAAATGTTGCTTAGACACCAGGGATTTAATTAAAGGGGCTGGCCTAGATTCTTCCCACAAATTTTTCACCTGCATATTTTTTTTTACTTGAATCGATAGAACACTTATGTTTATAGTAATATAACCTACAAGTGGTTTTTCATGATTTTGAGGAATATTGGAGAAAATTGCAAATTTTTATCTACTTTAATTTTTGTCGCCGGCGACAAAAAGTGGTGTGAAAACAGTGTTTCTAGTTTGAAAACTGATAAAAATCTTGTTTCTACACTTTTGATGGCTAAAATAATTATATTTGAAGAAATTGTTTCTCTTTTAATATGTTTTAAATTATTTCCATGAGCTTTGTTTGATCCTTTATCTAGTAAATCCATCTGGTACAAAAATTAGGATTTAGGAAACACACCACCATCAAAGAATGATATATTGCAAATTAATTCTCTCTCAATTTGAGCCATTTGTGTGTAAATTTTTGCACTTTTTTGGATTTTGCTATACTTTTAAGCTTTGTTTAGAGTATTTTCATAAATATTTAATTCTAGGTGGAATCTAGGCTAGTCCCTCTAAGTGTACATATAAAAATTTTCATTCATGAAACTCACAATTTAAGGTAACAGACTTTCTTTGATAATTTGAGGGTGTTCTATCCATTGATGGTACTCGAAAGTGTCTAAAAGCAAACTACATCTTGATACTGGAAATGGTCAACAACATTCAACAGCATAAAATTAACAAACCTCCTCTGTTTGAATTTCAAATGTGATGTTCTCAAATTGCTGCATTTTAAGTTAGATAGCTTTACCAAATTAGAGCCGAATTATGCCCCATACCAATTACGTTTTTTTTTCAATTTTGTTGAAAACAGCTTTGATTCATCAAACCAAATTTGAACTAAATTTCCCTCCCATCCCCAAATCAGTGACAAGCTGTGTTGAAGATGATTCTCTCCAAAGCTCTAATGAGATGAATGTTTCAAAGGTGATATAAGTATTATAAATATTTATTTTGCTGAACAAACCTTCTCCCTGAAAATAATAGGGAAACATTTGAAATTGTCACTACGTCATATCATGATTAATTCCTTTCATCCATCTACAGATAACTGGAACAGTTGAACAACTACCAGATTTACCTTCCGGTGAAGACTACAAATGCCTCTTTGAATTCGATTCCTTGTCAATGACTTCGTTAGCAACAAAATCTGGAAATGAACTCGCGTGCATGACACCTACAGTAGACCAGTTGCCATCAATACCTGGAGGAGAAGGTAAGAAATGTTCCAGGACGTTGAAATAGAACTAATAAAATCAAATAACAAAAAATACAAACTGAAATAGAAGAAAAATTAAAAACATTGCACTTATCAAAATCAAATTTCATTTATTCATTCATTCGTTCATTATAGATCACATTGTGATGTTATTATCTATTGAATCGAGTGAGACTGGAGTCAAATTTGTCGACACGAACTTTACATTTTACGAGTGTGGAACTCATAAAAGGTAAGAAGAAAGGCTGCAGTTTAATATAGCATCTGTTATGGAATCGCCGCTTAACAATCACTCTGCTCTTATAAATATCAAACAACAAATATTATAATATATACAAGTGAAAATGCTCGATGTACAACATTGAAGAATTGAGCGCAAAAAGTACCTAAGTGCATTTGCACACTTTTGAGTTACAGCCCTTTGATATTTTTAAAATATTGTAAAAATATTTGAAAGAGATATATCATTCAAGTTTTCCATGATTGTTGGAAATGTGAATGCGAATGATATGTGAAACAACATGATTTTGGTTATTGATTATGAAAATAATCGCTATATCGATTTTTGACTTAAATATTTTTTGCGCTCAAATTTGAATTATTTGGGGTTTTGAGCATCCAAAATACTGTCTTATTTTCGAACAGGCCATAAAAACGGACTTTCAAGTGTTAATTCACTACTACTACTAAGCATCAATAATAAAAACAAAATGCTGTATTTTTTTGATCTTCCAGTGTTTTAGAACCCGTGATTACTCAATATGGCGGAATTTGGACTTTAAAGTCTATATGTTAAGTACTTCTTGCTCTCAAAAAAAAAAAAAAAAAAAAAAAAAAAAAGGGGGGGGGGGGAGGGTTATGGCAAATAAAGGCCACCCCTGAAAAATGTAATGATATATTTTTGAAAACAAACGTAACTGCACTAATTTATAATCCATTACGTATTTTGTTTTGGGGACCTACGTTGCATTTCCTTGTTTTTAAGGGTGAGCTTAAGTACTTTTTGCGCTCAATTTTGGGTTAGTGCAAAAATATACCCCCTCAAAATTGAGTTTAGACTTTTTTTTAAATAACTATGTTATTTGACCCCAGAAGAGCATGAAACCACTGATGATACAATTTGGTCAAAATGTGGACTTCATGCGCTCAGGTCTTCAGTTATATTGTTTGTTTCTATTCTGCTTATTCTATTTCTCATTACCATTTGGACCTGTAAATAAAATTGCAAACAAAAATGTAAAATATGTTATTACATGAAATTTTGTATCTTTACTGAACAGGTGTTTGGACTGTGCCTCTAGTAAGTGGGATTGTGACTGGTGCACATACGAGAACATTTGTACTCACGATTCAGCGACGTACTGTACAGATGATGATGATATGACACTTATTGCAGGAAATGAGGTACACATGTATAATCATGATAAGCCTATTTCATAGTACCTATCATCTGGACCATAAACCCTTGTCTTACCAACGTATTTTGTAACGTTTGTTATCAAGAGGGGATTACCAACCCTTATGAAATTGAAATTGGATCGCTAAAAGTTGCTCTGCTTAATACCATAGTATAGGGTAGGGTCTCTTCTATCCATTGATACCAAAATTATGAAAATCGACCAATGCGTTACGTAATTATGACGTCATAAGTACTTCCAATTCGGAAAAATCGCAATTTTGGGCATAAATGGCCACTTTATCGACATTTCACTGTAACAATTCTAAATATCGGAATTTTGCCGGGAATTATTGCTTATAAAGAAGTGAAATGGTATTTTTAATATGTTTTTTAAGTTTTAGGTGAATACCATGCAGATATTTTTCAAAATGGCGACAAGGTGGCAACCACCCCCTAAACCTTCCGACTTTGACGAGGCACCCTGACCCCCCCCCCCCTGAAACTGGTACCTACGATTTTTTTCGCTAAAATAACCGCACATGTTGAACTTACAACTACCCAAAACCCCTAGGTCATATTCGTTCGCGTTTTATGCGACAATGCGACAGAGAATCATCCGTTAGGGGGGGGGGGGGAAGCACTCCCCATTGGTAACCCTGACCGTCTGACTCCGCCTGGAGTGTTGGCCAGTATACCAAGAAAGAAAGAAAGAAAGACAAGGGTTAATGTATATATGGATAGAAGAGATCCTAAGCTGCATAATGGTACTAAATAATGACACTCATTATCAACGATATCACCAACCCGTTCGAACAATATATTTATAAAAACGCTTTTGGTAGAAGATATTTTTTAACTGCAATATTGAATCAATACAATGTTTGTGATACATATATTTTTAATTCGAATGCACATGGATACTAATCACCATGATACAAATTCACTGAAAACATAAACTAGTCAAGCAGCTGCTTCACTTACTTTAAACTAGTTAGGCAGGTTAGTACAGCTTGCCTGACTATTTTTACGTTGGTCAAGCCAAATTTCAAACTAGTCAGTTTATTAACTAGGTCAATGTTAATCATGCAAGTTAGTCCTGCAGCAGGACTAGGTAATGCTAGTCACATATGTTAGTCATGCCTGTTTGACTAGCTTTACGTTAGTCAAAACGGGCTCCATCTGAACTTAAAGTTAGTCATGCTGACCAATTTATGTTTAATAATAATAATAATAATCGGATTTTTATAGCGCGCATTAACTAGTTGTCGTTGGCCAGGCGCGCATCCTATCTGCACTTAGATTGTAATGTTCCCAATAACAGCTACCCAATAACGCTCGGGTCGACGAAGCGATGAGGATTAAATGCCTTGCCCAAGGACATAACTTGTTGGCCGTAGCGGGGCTCGAACTCGCGATCTCATGATTCGGAGTCCTGTGCTATTCCACTAGACCACACGAGCTCCTCAGTGCAAAGTACATTTAAGTGAACTTGAATTATCTATATATATTACAGCACAGAACCAGACAAAACCCATTGCGTCGAGGACCTGAAAGATGTGCCCAACTTGTACAACAACCCGGTGAATTGTTCTTACCGTCCGGAGTGGATCGAGTCATCGATATAACCGTGAATAATTTACCAGACAGGTTTACCGACGTCGAGGTACATATTTTTTAATCTAAATACTGAAATAACCGAATGAACTTTTCGGTGTGCTAATCAGCGGTGACGTGCCCAATTGATTTGGCTATAACATTCATATGTTCAAGATGCATTAATTAATATTAAAGGAGTATGGTCCGGTTCTCTCAACTTTTTTTCAAACTTTTTTGATATATTGATACCTAAATATTGCTCATATTGTTCTCATAACTCATGTGATTTTACGGCTAAGTTTTATTTGTTTTGGAGATATGTATGAAAATGTGTCTAATTATAGTATGGTTAATTTTACACAATGCTCTGAAATACAAAATAATCCATAAGATCAAAACGATTTTGACTGATTTAGCTGAAATGTGAAAATGAGACCTCTTGAGTGATCATCTTCCATATGTTATTAAAAAGTAAATTTTGAGAAACCAGACCAAGCTTGCTTTAGTGGATATGAACATCTGTCATACCGATTGGTATGAGCTGGTCAATAGTTTTTACTAATGTTCGCTTAAAAAAAATCAGGTATTGACAACAATACTGATTGCTTTTTTGGCAATTATAAAAACTACGACTTGTTAAATTTGTACACTAGTAATGACATCTTGAAAGCGTCCTAGGTGCTCGAAATGAATTAGCATGCTTTCCCTAAGAAAATATTTGTCAAAAGCAAACTTTGATCCTTTTTGTATCTTAACTCGTAAAGGAAGGAGCTTATACGTGTATTATTCAGATTGAAGGCAAGACACAAGAGTCACAGGGCACCAGGATGGGAGATGACACAATTCAATGTGCAGTATATCAGGTATATCAGTATTATTATTTTATATAGTCATTTGGTTACCACTCCAATGGCTTTTTGCAGTTTTGCAACAAAAATGTATATCATAGAATAAACAAACATAGAATATACCAAGTTACAGTAGGCGTATATGAATTGAGAAAATGGCAACATATGTGTCGATGACCTTCTTTGTTATAATTTCTCAAATGTATGATATATGCAAATTCAAAGAGATATTAATTCTATTGAAAACCTCGTCGCATTTGTTATTGGCAAAATAACTTAATATAAAATGATGACCTGTATTTTAACCAAATATACCGATTGTTAAAGGGCAAAGGATAGACCTACTCCCAATTCTTTTTAGAACATTTCATTTCCCAAAACAGGGCCATTAAAAAGAACACAACAGCTGTGACATCATTTGTATTATATATGATTAGAACTCTAATCAACTTCAGTATTTCATAACTAAATCGATGCCATAAACGATATCATCGAAATGTTAAACGTGGTTTAGTCCCTCCAGCTAGACTTGAACCAAAATTATGTTAATTATTATTATACCACTTAAAAAAAGCCCCATATAATAATGAAATACATTATTTTAGATTACATGATTTCTCACCTTTATTTTAATGTAAACTTAAAATGGGCATTCCAAGAAGTGCATCCCCGTACCCCTGTACAATGAAATACCAAGTGTCGTTACTTGACGGGGAGGAGGAGGGGGTAGGGGGAGATGTTCACTGGTTAGAGAAGGCTCTATTCTTGCTGGAAAAAGGAAATAATTTTAGTGCTTTGAAATTTATAGAATTACGAGAATTACGGCATTTTAATGCAGCGGATTTTTCATTTGGCTCAAAGTAATTTTGACATTTATTGTAGTTCTTCCTATCTTAATTTCTAATATCTCATAATTGTTTTAATATCAGTACACGTATGAAGAAGTTCTGCAAGAAATATCAGCAAACCTTTCTCTTCAGTGGACATGGAAAGGAACAAACAGAACCATAGATGATGACTTCGGATTTTATGGTAGGACTTATGTTTATTAAATAATTATGTTTACATAGGTGCTTCATTTAAATAATAGCCACGATTCCAAATGGATAAGAAAATTCGTAAAAGCTTCTTTGAATCATTCATTCATTCATTCATTCAGACAGTTTTATTTTCCATATCAATATTTACAAACATATTAAAAATGTACATAAAGAACAAACAAATCAATATGGGGGATGTGATTGAAAGGCCAGGAAGGCCTGCTTTAATCACAACCCTAAGAAAAAAAAGAAACTACAAAAGTCACTTATGCTCCAAACAAAGATTTGCTAATGATAATTTGATATGAGGTGACACTTCAGTTGTTTACGAAAGTGTTTTATTGACTTTTTATTTTTTTATTTTGTGATCAATTGAATTCCAAAGAATAGGACCAGACGTTTTTATTGATTGATCTGAGAAAACCTTTTTATTTCTCGCTGGAATAAAGTCATTACAGTGTCTAGTTTGATATTCATGTAAATCTCTATTTTTTGAAAAGAAGCTATCGAACCTCTCTGGCAAGCGATTTGAAGAAAACTTATACATGAAAATACCAACTTCAAGTTTAAAAGTATCATAAACATTTAAAATATTACATTCTTTGAATAAAGGAGAGGCATGAATCAAAACAAACAAACAGAACTTTATCAGTTGTTCTTAAAAAGATGATTTTTCCCCAATTCTTTCTTTGCAAACTGTTGACAGTGTTTCTATTTTCTAAATGTCCTTGTAGTTTTTTCAAATCACTTTATTATAGTTTAGAAATGTTAAATACATTCGAAAGAACGATACCTTTACCAAAAATGGTTTTGTAAATACACAACAGTTTTAAATTTGAAAATTTAACAATTTTTACATCGCCTGCGATCCAAAAATTATCAAAAAAGTAATTATCTGTTGTGCTTTAAGTTTTAAGTTTAGAAGGTACGGTTATGGATAGAAATTAGCAGTTGTAAGGGCTTCCTAAAAATACAATAAAATCAGTTAGTGTCACGTAAGGTTGGAGTTCATATTGATGATCGTGGCTAATGCTTTAATAATCATATAAATGTTTTGCAACGGTATGAAAAGATTGAATGTTACACATGAAAAGCTTCAATACGCCGGGGGAAGTAGTGACGTCATAATTTATGCAAATCATCCAACACGTGCGATCTGGTTCCAAATAAACGGGGTGGACTTTTTACCACACGTTAAGTATATGGGGAATAATTTCTATTTTAGAACCGAAATGAAGCAAAAATTCCAATAAATTGGGTGCTATCTTCTACAGATAGCTCATGATGTATTCCAATAAATTGGGTGCTTTGGGGGAAAATTTGCCAAAAATGCACCCAATTTGAGTAAAATTTAGCCTTTTACATTAAAATTGGTATATTGATGTGTGGGATTTTGAGCCAAAAATAAGTATAGAGATAGTCAGTTTTTAAAAGTTGTGTAGGGAGTGGCCATCTTTTTCTTTCTCTTTCTCTTTTTCTATTTTCGGCATCTTTTCACAGATGCATTGGCCAGCATGCATAGATAAGCCATTTCTGGCTATCCAGGTTGGTATTTTGTATGAGCTTGGAAGAGACCGTGAGTTCATCATGGATCTAATGGCTTACCGACGAATGTTTCGTATGAATTTTCTGATAATTTCGTTTGCTCACATTGCTGCGTTAAACCAATTTTGGCCTCTAATTGGTTGAAATAAATCGAATCTCAATCAGCAAACGTTACACTAACGGGCAAAATTTAGTGTCATCCATATTCTATACAACATGTTAACCACTTATACATGTAGCAGTGAGATTCGCGAGTTATCACTCTCCAGTTAATTTGTTGTTTGAAATACACATTTCACGAACATCACGATTTCGCTTATATTTTTTGATATAGTCACTCTATTTAAGTGTGAGATTGATCGCCCTGACTGTAGCCGTTGCGTGTCTGCATTAACGACCAGACCTGAACTTCGATGTGGATGGTGCAGTGATTCTGAACTGTGTGCAGTGAGTGATCATCCACAGTGTGGGAATATCGAGTCATGGATAAAGGAAACAACTGACAACGAAGTTATCGCAAAGAGTTGTCCAGCACCAATGTTTACTGTGAGTTTGTAATAGTGTAATTTTATTAATTGCTGCAAATAATACGAAAAGTAAGCTTAATTAAAATTCCGACTTCTATATAGAGTTCTATCCTCCCCGAGTTCTACCCTCCCGGAGTAAAAAATACTAGGGTAAATTCAAGTACAGTATTTAGAAGAGCCAGATACTAATGGTATAGAAAGGGTAGTATTACAAATTTCAGTCTATTTTCAGCTCTGAACTAGAGCTAGTATTACTTACTGAATAGTGATAAATCGACTAAAAACTTTAAGGTTACAAAAACAGCCATTTCATAACAGTCTTTTTTTTCAAGCAATCTGGCGTTTAGTTCAATGTTCTTCTAGATCAATTTTATATTTGACTGTTACCCCACTCCCCCGCAATTTACACTGGGTTTGTACTAGTTATATTTTATATAATCACCTACAATACCATAGGTCATTAATTTCTGAGGTAAGTAAAGTTCGTAATGACTCTCGCATAGTTACAGACAACAAATGAAGTAGTTTTCTTTGGATGTGATTTTTTCCACTTTTTCTAATAATCATTGTATTAAATACATGTTTATCTTGCCAAAAACGTTAAAATATTGTTTCGATCATGCCAACCAAAATTGGACTCCCTCAACCCTTAACAGGAGTGTGAACTGTTATTAAATGTAATAAAATATACTGTTTTCACAATTCATACAAATAATGTGAAATAATTTGCATATTTTCTCGCTAGGGGCAAACATAACTAAGTTGGGAGTGTCTTTTAGGGTTGGGTTTGGTCTTAAATTAAAGCTTTTGAAAATATATGTGCATTAAACCTAGAAAATATAAACATTTGAATATGGGTCACTATGTTAATAACCTTTAAAACTAAAATTTGACCGTTAAAACAGCTCATTAATATTCATAATCCAAAATAAAATAGTCAACCATGTTTAAAGGGACTGGCCTAGATTCTTCCCACTAATTCTTTTACCTGCATATTCTTTTAACTTGAATCGATAGAACATGTTTATAATAATATAACCTACAAGTGGTTTTCCATGATTTTGAGGAACATTGGAGAAAATAGGAATTCATTACCTACTTTATTTTTTGTCGCCGGACACAAAAACTGGTGTGAAAACAGTGTTTCTAGTTTGAAAACTGATAAAAATCTTGTTTCTACACCTGTTTCCATTTTGATATGTTTTAAATTATCTCCAGGAGCTTTGTTTGATCTTTTATCTGGTAAATCCATCTTAGGTACAAAAGTTTAGGAATTTAGGAAACACACCACCATCAAAGAATGATATATTGCAAATTAATTCTCTCTCAATTTGAGCCATTTTTGTGTAATTTTTTGCACTTTTTTGGATTTTACTATACTTTTAAGCTTTGTTTAGAGCATTTACATAACTATTTAATTCTAGGTGGAATCTAGGAAACACACCACCATCAAAGAATGATATATTGCAAATTAATTCTCTCTCAATTTGAGCCATTTGTAGTACTATTTGTGTGTAATTTTTTGCACTTTTTTGGATTTTACTATACTTTTTAGCTTTGTTTAGTGCATTTCCATAAATATTTATTTCTAAGTGGAATCTAGGCTAGTCCCTTTAATATTTAAGTTTCAATAGTTTCAATTTGAGACCCTAATGGTGCACACCAGTAAATAGCTGGCCTATTCTTTTACGTAATGTTAAACAAAGGAAAAATATGGTCATTTCCCGGCCACATTAATGAATAGCTCTTGTTCTCACCTTATTTGTCTTCAAGATTATGACGTAACCTTGCATTTAAGGTAAATTTTAATATGGGTTTATCTGCTTGATATCCCGGAAACCCATTTCAAAGTGGCGTCTGCTAGTTCAGCCAAAAATGCACAGTATTTCTAGTTTGCATGTGTGAAGGAATGCAAAGAAAAAAGTCAAAAGTCAGCCAAACTATGGACTGTGGGCATTGTATATAATATGGTCAGATGCTGGGTAAAGATTTATGAAAAATATTTGATTAAAAACATTGACCAATCTAAGGTCTAGTTAAATGTTTTCCCACTCGTTTTTAGAAACCTCGATTTGTTGGTTATCAGCGCTAATTTTAAAACATTATTTTGTGAACTGCATCGCTACCCAGCTCTACAAGACGTTCCTATTTGAAGTTATGATTGCCCCCGTTTCAAATGTGATCCGACACCATCTGTTACCATGGCAACGATGAGAAAAAAAATTGAATAGTATTTTTCCATGCTAACTATAGTTGGGTCATCTGGAGGACTCCCGTGACCGTGGAGATCGAAGGTTGGTTTCTCAATGGATTTGTCATCTTTGAAGGTTAATTAACGAAATTAGCGAGGGTGCCTCTCT
>JXSR01S035491.1:30646-43990 GCA_000969725.1 Ophiothrix spiculata
AAAATCATAATTTTATTTAGTTTGTTTCTTTGCCATCTGCTAAAATATCGATCGGTCTAGGCACTGCGTCCGCGTTGCGTTTAGTCAAACGCGACCTCTGCGATATCATTACGTGCGCGTAATGCTGCGTTTAAAGCATACGCGCTACGCGGGTCATTAACAGAAGTCATTGTTACCTGATAATGACCGCGCAGTAGTTTGCGTAAAAGTAGAAATAATCTTACTAGATTGGATCGCGCTTTTACGCAGGTTATTAATTATTCATGAATCCTCACCACTCAGCACTGTTGGATAAATGTGAAAACCAAACCATTTCTACAAAAGATTTCAGTAAATTATAAAACAAGTCATATGAGCAGAGGCCAATGAAGCCTACTTCAAAATATTTGCAATACTATAAGTTTTCCCCGTGTAAAATCCTCATAACCTTACAACACATTGTAGACTTTACACTGGGTTCCATGTCTTATGTGAAATCCATTAGTCGTGCATTTTGCCTACAGTGCCATACATAGTTGCACAGATCTTGTTATGTGTCGGAGCCAAATTACGACCGTAGGAATGCAATTTTTCTGGAGGACTTGCTATTGGCTTGAATCTCTCTATCAGATAAATATATTCATGATTGTGAAAGTGAATAGTTTGTCAGCAAAGATTTTATTGATCATATCAGAATGTTTCTCAATTGATTTTAAAAACTTGATCCAAATTACGGTTTTACCTGTATGAAGAAAACGAGAATTTGCAATAAAGTTGCTGTAATGTTATAATCTGCGATAGTGTTTATTTTTTTGTCTGTACAACTATGTTTGTCTGTCGTTTTTATAAGATGGAAAAACCTGATTGAATATTTCATTATTTGCATAACTATGAGTTTGTATAGTTTTCTAAAATATTGTTCGCCCCCTCCAAGTATCGCTATTTATAAAATGGTATATAACATGGCAGAAAAACACCATTTCCCACACCCTATATTACATGATAAAATAATCCCTATTTGTATTATAGGGGGATTTTTTACCATATTTCCCCTCCACACCCCTATTTTTCTCAAGAATATTCCATGTTTGTACAGGGTGAGATTTAATTTATTTTAAAATAATATTTGTCCGTCCATGCCTCGATTATACCGAAATGGAGTAACCTTGTAGAATATTCCAATTTGTATAGGGGTGAATTTTATTTTCAAATTAATATTCCATTAATTTTACATAGGGTGGTTTATTTCTAAATATTTTCCCTCTATATCCCCATTATGCAAAATGAATTATTCCATTTTTGTACAGGTAGTGATTCTTTCATTTTCAAATTTATATTTTCCCCTGTACACCCCCAAAACACAATGGAATAACACCTGCTGTAGAATATTCCATTATTTGTATAGGTAGTGATTTTTTTTTCATTTTTAAATTTACATTTTCCCCTCTACACCCACCAAAACAAAATGGAATAACCCTGTAGAATATTCCATTATTTGTATAGGGGCGATTTTTTCATTTTCTAATTTATATTTCCCCTCTACACCCCCTGAAACAAAATGGAATAACCCTGTAGAATATTCCATTATTTGTATAGGGGTGATTTCATTTTCTAATTTATATTTCCCCTCTACACCCCCGAAACAAAATGGAATAACCCTGTGGAATGTTCCATTATTTGTATAGGGGTGATTTTTTTATTTTCTTATATTGTCCCCTCTACACCCACCAAAACAAAATGGAATGACCCTGTAGAATATTCCATTATTTGTATGGGGTGGTTTTTTCCCCTCTACACTCCCCCTGAAACAAAATGGAATAACCCTGTAGAATATTCCACACTCCCCCTGAAACAAAATGGAATAACCCTGTAGAATATTCCATTATTTGTATAGGTGTGAGCTTTAATTTCTCATGTTTCCCCTCCACACCCTATTTTACAAAATGGAATGACCCTATAGAATATTTCATTATTAGTATAGGGGTGAATTTTGTTATTTTGTGAGTTGATTTAGCCCCTCTTTCTCGGTCAAATGGTACACACCCCACACAAATCATTGACTGCCACTCATTTCATTGGTTATTTTTTATCTTTATTTCGTCATCATCAGTATCAACATAGACTGCATCTCATAAATTACAAGTCTATATGTGGGCTGCTCTTGCAAAAATGAGAGGAAAGTTGCAAATCTACATATTGAATAAATGGCATCTAGAGTAAAAATAGGGCGAAAAAGTCCAATTTCGTTTTTACCATAAAATGCATTCATGTTTATATAAGTGTTTACTATACCTAGAGCTTTGAAGGTCAAATTTGCTGGGAAGTGCAATTATTCAAGGTTAATGTTGCTATTATACAATGCAGTAATCGGTATCTTTGAAATCAATTTGCAGCTCATTTTTATGGGGAAAGAAAGTGTGACCTATTATATATCGTTCAAAAGATGAGATTATAAGTGAATTTAAATATATCATAAATTTTATTTTGAAATTTGCGACTTTCCTCTCACTTTGCCAGAGCACACCTCATATATAATTCAGAGCATTATAAGAACAACTGGCATATAATTATTCCCCACACTAAAACAGAAGTTAATTGCCAAATGAAATTCTTACAATTACAAAAAAGGTGTATGTCACTACATCCAGCAGCTTTTTACATCAATTCATCTGCACCCTCCCTTAACAATAGCATGGATTAAAGAGTAGAATAGCTGCCTTGTGATATATTGTCACACCACAAGAAACCACAGCAATGTGTTAATCAAATACACTGTACACAGCAGCTATTTATTTCTTGTTTATAATTCTGGTGTGCACATTCCAGCTGCACCTCACCTAAACAGTATGTACTTTCCAAGTTTACAAAACAGAACTGTTTACAAAAATACTCTGACTGAACATATAAGTTGAATGTGGACTGTTTTTATCAAAGTGATAATGGGGTAAACTACACAAGACCTTGGAATGTACATTGATGTACATTCCTGGAGTAGAGATTGTGTCTACACGATGACACGTCAACCAGATGTGGATTCATGCTGCGTATTCAACTGCGCGTATGTGTTTGGCGCACGAATGTATCGAGTTGAATGTACATGGATGTACATTCCAGGAATCTACATGAATTTACATTCCGAGCCCTTGTGTAGTTTGCCCCAATGTGTAACTGGTCAAATTTACAGATGTTTCTACTACGCAGTGGTTGATACATGTTATGGTTTAGTAGAAACAAGTCGGTCGATGGTGATTCTTCTTCCATCAAGCACCTTTTTACCAATTAACGTTGTTTTGATTTGCTGGGTGACTAGAAGAAAAGCCCTAATAAAAATGACATTACCGTAATTTCCAGAATATAAGCCGCACCCCCGAAAAAGTAAAAAAATTATATTCAACCATCGCCGTATAAGCTGCGACTCAAAATTTACTTAATTTATAGAATAACAATTATTGGCCATATAGTGTGACACCAAAATTGAGCATTTCGAAGAAAAACTTCTCACAATACAAACACTATGGATTACATTTTGACCTTCAGAAGTCAACAATTGAGAAATCTGAGTTAACCAAAACCTTTTTCTCAATGCTAGCAAACTGATGAAAATCTGGACAAAATCAGCAAAATAAACTTGGAAAGTACATTCTAATCTAGCTGGTCCATAAAAGCTCAGCTTTAAACCCAACTTCCTTAATTCATTTCAAGACAAATCCATTCAACATGGTTCGTCATAGCACTGCACATAGTTTTAGTACATGAAGATATAGAGCGCACAAATATTTACAGACAAGTTTAGCAAAGTGTGATTTCTTAGAAACACAAATAATTTAAGTTCTCAAAATCATTACAATCTTTCAGTTAGCTTTGCTTGTAACCATTGTGCACAGCACGCAAGCAATTCTAGACAATTGATATATTGATGGATTTGTAATGAACTACCAACTAAACGGCTCAAAAATGGGACACAATTATATTCTGAAGGACCCAAAATTGAGCCTTGTGGAACACATAATTCACATTCTGAAGGACCCAAAATTTAAACTCATGAAACAAGACCCAGTATTGAGCCTTGTTGAACACACAATTTTCTGCAGCATAATCTTGTCATTCACAACAAACCCACCAAATCAATTGTCATATTTCCATTACATACAGATAAAGATCTTGAGCTTTTTGAACACTCAATGTGTCATGCAATTCTGATATTTTTTTTTCAAATCAATATATCTAACTTTTTACATCTTTTCTCCATCCTCTTAATTAAATTGGCTCGCAATGTATGAATCACCTAATTCCCTTGCTAGCAGTCAGACATGATGAAGTAATATAAAAGGATCTAACTTTAGGGTCTGTGAGAGCATTAATGTTTACAAAAAAACACTTTGATATTGCATATTTTCTGTATCTACTACATGTGCGTATTCAGAACTGGAGGATTCCGAGGTGATGAGTGTCCTCGTTGGGAAGGATGGATGTGCATACTTCTACACCTTGCACTACCATCTTTTAGGCAGTAATTATGATATCTGTCCTGTACAACAAACAAATTGATTGTGTAGTACTCTAGGCTTACACGCTTGCATGAGGACAATGACGTATACATTGCTGTGTTTGACCTGCTATATTGGTCAAAACAAGAGACGATATCGTGTGTATCCCATCATGCATTGCTCCCTGTTCGATTGTTTGTATGGGAAATCATGTGAAAAGTTAGTGATGAAATGCCCATCAATGTTAAATGCTGTATTCTTGCATAATGGGCATATTTCATCACTAACTACTCATGTGACTCCCTGTACAAAATTTCCTATAGGAAGCAATGCATGATGGGATACCCACAACATCTTCTCTTGGTCCAAACACAACAAGCAGCCTGGATAGAACCCACATGATTGTACCAATACACACACATTTTAAACTTAGATAATTAAAATTAAATCATTAAAACAGATGTAGAAACAATAATAAAATTCTAATCATTAAAAATTCTGTAACATTCCAAGTTGATACAAGGTCTTGCCTGATTGATGAAACCTAGTATGAATATTAATTTATCATCAATTAATTATTCACAACACATTCAGAATATCAATTATACATGATCACATCACATAAACCTACTACACACCCATAAAAAATGACAAAATAGCTATTTTATAAATTTATAATTGTTCAAGTAAAATTCACTAAATTTAGTTCACAAATCTATTGCATTAATACAAATATAGTTGTGGATTTTCCAATGATCCACTAGGCATGATGGGAAGATTCCTGATGTCTTCTTTAAGTTTGATTATATAGCTTGAGTTCATGTTGCTCTGGAGTGTATAGTTACAGCAGATGGACCATTTCTTTGAAATTCATAGTCTATCTAATGACCTAGCTGGGTTCTTTTGCATAATTGCCAAATTGGGTAATTTCAGGAGAGTTTAAAGGTATAGGCTCCGATTTCATCTTGTGTATAATTTACTTTTAACTGTTGACCTTGAGCTCTAAAATGTATTTTATCAGCTCTCTCACTTAAGGTCGCTTCTAGTTTACTCTCCAGAGGCAAAATAAATTATCCAACCCTGGGGATGAGGCTGTTATGTATATGCATAAGAAATAGAAAATAGGTATATCAATTAACTTTACATTTTCTGCTATATTTTCAAAACTAATGCAAATTTGGAGGTGAAATTTGGGATGCACAATCAGAAAAATATGGGCTTTCATTTGACATCAAAATATGTACCAGGCTAATATGTACTAAATCCGGATGAGAATATAATCGGAACCTACCCCTTTAATTTCAATCCAAATGTTGTGACCAAAATGACAAGGTAATTAGACAATCAGCTTAAACATGTTAAGGCCGAGATTTCACACTTAAAATGTTTGATGTCATCACAACTTTACAAGAACTGTGACAAACTCTGAAACCAGCTTAGTCCATCAATCAACATTTCTTGAGAAAATGTCAGTTAATCATAGTGGCTTGTGTACAACTCTAATAATAATCCTGCGGGATCCAATATATAGAATCCCCAGGAAGCGTCAGTCAATGCCTAATAATATGTGTTGCGTTGGTTTGTGCACATTTTAAAGGTACAATTCATGTGATTAAACCATTACCTCTTTTCTATCTAGTTAGATAGATGAACACAAAATAAATGTATGCTGAAAATTTCATTTGATTCTGATAAATTGTTTTCAAGTGACAAGCTTAGCAAACTTGAAGGAATTCATAGGCTATTTTGTTGTAATTACTTTTGGGGCACCAACAGTATGAAGTAGAAAATGGCACACTTTCTTATTTTTTTCAAGAATGTACACAAGTTTAACAGAACCATTTTGGATGTGTACCACTGTAACACATATCAGGATAGTGATTAGCTATAAATCTGAATTTTGATGGAGATGACCTTGGGGATGAAAAGTGGATCATGAATTACCTCTTCAATCTATCAAACATTCCAATGGTGGATCTTATGTCTTGATATATACTATGGTTGATTTTAATATAGACCCAAGATCAAAACATTGGTTTAAGTGCACTCTAATCCTTCATGTCATTTGACCGGTATGCCATTCCAGTAAAAGGTGTTAAACCTTACGTTTTAATCACTCTGCATAGTGCACATAAAATGCCCATCTATGCAATCTATTTTACGAGTTACAAATTCTCATGAAACAAAATTAATAATTAAAGTAAAACAAAAAGTGGGCGTAAATCAAATACGATTTGCATTATTGACTCGGATCAAAGTAGTCAATGACTTAAAAGTTATTTATTATGAATAGAATACTGGACATTATTAATTATTGCTTATTTGCAAATTTTCATCCAAACACTGGACTACTTCATGGCAACTGCAGAGATAGATTGGTGGTATTGTTTGGAGTAAGGCTGGTAGGTGTCAATGACTTCCCATCAGCATCTACTCAATGTCAAACCAGGTTTACTCACTGTGCATTATTTGTGCATCTTTAGGAATAAATCAAGATAACTTGCACACAAACTGAAAGCTTTCTTTTTCAGTCATTCCACACCCACATCCAGACATTGTTTGGAAGTAAGACTATAAAGTTGAAGACATTTTCATATAATCCAATTCCACATGGAATTTCAGTTGGAAATAAATCCACAATCTTCAAAAAGAGGGGGAGGGGAGGATTTCAAATGGAAAAGCCTAATTAGGGATGGCTGTATGTATTGTTTTAAATCTCACTACTACACCAAGTGTATGATATAATAGCTACACCATTCAACAATTCAGTGTTTTTATTTCACCATACACTTGATGATGACCATCAAAAAGCCTATCATACTGACTTTGTTACAAAGTCACAACAGATCCAAATGTTTAAGACAAACTACTAAAAATATAATAAACAGGTAAATTGTGCGCAATAAATATATAGGAAAATTCAAATTAAATCTCTATAATAATTCAGTAATATTCACTTGCTTGTAGTCAGGTAACCATGGTAACTAAATCTATACAATCAAGCTAATAAAAATATGCAGTGTTTTCATAAAAAAGATAAAATTCTTTGACCACACATTAAAGTTGTAGAGTATGTTTTATTTGTACATGAGTAAAGGAGTATATTCAGTATAATATACATATATACACACACATATACAACAAAATTCAGTTCATCTCCATCTGTGTACATGTCCCAAATCAGAAACATCAATATTCTTTTGTACATCCTGACTACCTTTAGAACTGCACATTGATTAATTGCTTTTGGGCTTCAAAAGTTTCCAATTCAAGCCATTATTAATCTAAAGCTGTTCAGTTTGGAGCATGCTCAGAGCTGCCTGCAAAACTAAAATTGCCTTCAAGTGCCTTCAAACTATAATTTAAATTTGATAGTCTACTTGAATTATGTCCATTTTGGCATGCCATAGTCAATTTTGTCATCTGTGACCTGCCATACCCTAATGTTGTGCATATGATTTGCAATATATAAGAAGAACACTGTGTCTGGCTTCTCTGATGTTGTTGTTCCATATTAGTTGGCCTATTTGTGCCACTCGTTTTGGCACTTTTCTGAAAACAAAATTAAAGATTTGAACAATTCAGTCCCTGATAGCTGATCAACACCCTAATACATCAAGAACATACAGAACAAATAAGGCAAACTCTTAACAATTTGCATCTTGTATAAAAACATGAATAACTGCCTCATTATTAGCTCTGAAATATCAATTTTGTTTAAAAATGGTATACCAATTGTTTCTTGACAATACAATACCAGCTAATCTAGCTGGTCCATAAGGCCCCCCCCCCCCCCCTAAAATGGCCACGGCTTTGATTCCAGCATGAAAATAAAAAGCGTGGAGAGAGAGTTTGGCAAGTACACATTTTAAAAATATAGGTCAATAATAATTTACTGGACAATGCAAACAAAAATCCAAAGTATAGGGCCCCATTGTTTATGAATGCAACCCTTACCATGGATTTTTGTTTAAATTGTCCAATAAATTATTGTTTTGCCTATAGTCAAAACCCTCCTGATTTTGACACGGTGTTGACTCCATTTCAAAAGTTAAATTTGACTTCATATTTCACAAATTAACTATATAGTTTCACAAAGAATTCCTAAAAATCTCTTTTTTTATTTAAAACTGCACATTTAAGTCTTGAAAAAAACACCAACTTTGTTTCCCTCAAGACATAATATTTTGGTCATTTCTGAAACATCCAAAATTTTTTCCAACATGCGAACCACACCACTATCATCTTTCTATACAACAAAACAAGGAAAGCTTCAAGGTACTGTCTTACATTAAACCATTATGCAAATGGACATCAATAGATGCAAAAGATTTGACTGTCTTCAAATTAACAATCACAAAATGCATTTCAACAAATATTACTGTGTTACTATAAAATTGCTGATGTGTGTCGATTAATTCCCATCTCTTTGTAAATTCTTGATTGGACGCCACTCCACGATAAAAACTTCACTTTAAGTCATCGGACAAAACTGATCAGGTAACAAAGGAAATGCAGGGTGCTGGTTGTATTACCATACAATGGGCCCTGCAAATTTTCCCAAAAAGAACCCAATTTATGAAAATTGGCTGATTTCATCCGAGACAAAAACCACCCCATCGCTATACCATCTGTGAAAACCCACCTCAAAAGGCAAGCTCATAGACGTGTACCTTGTTAATGTAAGTAACCCCACCCCCAGGATGATTTGATTGATATTGAACAATAATATATCAAATTCTCGACATCGCCAAATCCATTTTGCTCATTTGAGGTCCATTAACATACATGTTATAATGAGTGACAGCACCCTTAAACACTCAGCCTTTTCATCCCCACTCCTCAAGTTAGATATAGATTTGCATTTTTTTTTAAATATTTCTCTCTGACCAGCAGATCTTTCAAGCATGTCATTCCAATCATTGAATCTAACATTTTATATCTTGAAATAATCTACTTTATGTTGCAGAGATCAAGATTTATACAATTTCGAATTGTAATTAAATCTTGTTTAATTTTAATAAATACATTCAAGTAACAGGATCAAACAGAATGAGTAAGAATTTTGAGGGAACAATTTTATTTTAGTATCAATTTGATTTTGCTACAAACAAAATTGCCTTTATCTTTGCCTAAATCAAATATTTTAATTCACTTAAGGAAAAAGATTTGATCAAAAAAAGTAATCATGTAAGCGTTTAATTCAAAAATCAATAACCCCTACATCCGCCTCATTCAGGAGATCATAACACATCTTATTTTGATTAATCTGTCTTTGCATTGAGAAAATATTAACAATTATGTAAATGCTAGCAAATTTTAAATATATGTAAAGGCTCACCTCGAAAGGGGGGACTTCATATATGAAATAATTTTTGATTTTATCGTTTCATCTGTTAAAGCATTTTCTAAGCTTTAAAATGACACCTTACTTGTTGAAATGGATCAAGACGATCAAATTTTACAACAGAAAATCTGCTGGAAATTCTTAATATTTTCTTTATTTTTTGCTATCTATTTTCACCAGAAGCTTGAGAGTGTTCTGTTGCAAAGTCCCCTTTTGGGGGTGAGCCATCACATACATGGTTGTTATTTGAAGATGAAAGACATCTAATACAGTTACAAGATCTGCAATACCGTAATTTCAGAAATATAACCCGCCAAAAATATAAGCCGCATTATGTATAAGCTACATTGTAGTATATATAAGCAGTATTGGCTTCATGGATAACAATTCAGTGTACAAGTTGCGGTTTATATTACAGAAATATTGTTCTTCAGGACTTCTAGAAACACTGTTTGCAATTCAAATCCTGTCCACTGTTTTTGAAATGAATTGACAATCTATACTTTTTTACATCTCACTTTGCAATCACAAAAAACAAACAACAGTATAATGTATTGCTGCTAATACACAAGGCAATATGGGGCATTAATTATTACATATTCTTCCATTGAAATCTTCACAATAGCGACTTCTCTGACATTAAAACATGTTTTTATATATCTCTTATCAAATATATATAGGGAATTTTACAAGATGGTTTAGTTTTTTCTCAAATAATACATGCACATTTAGTTCAAAATATCAAATGTTAAATCCAACCAATCAACTGGACTGCCTTCGCTATATGTTCACATTGTGCTGCGACAAAAACAGGACAGCCAGCTTCTTGTCACCTTAAGCTCCAAGCTTAAAGTATTGAGCTTAAAGCTTTAAGCTATAAGTTTTCACGATAAGAAATCTGATGGTGGCATTTCGTGCATATCGTCCATACTAGTTAAACTACTCCTCCGGCTGCTCTGTAGCGATGCCACCGGCGACGACGCTGACAAAAGTGGATCCGCGACAACGGGTGACGGGCTGTCGTCAGTAATGTCCTCTAAGAGGCTACTCACAGCCAGACTAGGGTTGTTGCTATGTGCCATGATCTCTTGGTGGAAAGCATTGTCTGCTGTTGCACTATGGGTGCTATTGGACAAGTCTGTGTAATTCGGCACCTGGCTTTGGGGTTCCTGTTTGATTTTGAAGTCGAGTTCGCTGCCTTGGAGACGCAGGAATTCGGCTGCAATGTTCTCGGTTTTAGTTTCATTACTCAGGGCTGTAGTTGGTACACTGTACTGCTTACATCTCATTTCTAACTCCTGAAAGAACAATTACAAACACTTTATTTTAGCTTAAAGATTTCTGTACTGATTATTTAATCATTTAATTGGGTTAGTTACACAAACTGTCCTTCTTTCAATCAGTTTATTTTCCCATTTCTAACCCATAAAATAATGAATCAAAACATCCATCAAACTTCACTTTTAGCTTGACAATTTTTGTACCAATAGCAGTCCATTTAATATTATGTTTCAAAATCTTTAACTTGCCCTTAGCTCCACAAAGTGCCCTCCTTTCAACCATTTTCCCCTATAATTGATCAGTCACTGAAATATACCTATACCAATAGGCTGACTAACCCCTGTTGGGGGGGGGGGCCACTTGAATTTAATGATGCATATTATGTTGTAGCACAAAATGCTAATATAGGGTACTGCTTCACAGAAATGTGATTTTATTACATGGAAAACAAAAAATATTTACTAGCAAATTAATTTCGCTAATACCCCATAATCTCAAAATTAATTTGCCGCTAATATTAATAATGTACAATGATTTCAATGGCATGCTGATACAATTAGTGAAATTAAAATGCCGCCAAAAACCCCAGATTCTGATATTCACAAAATTTTCTTTCCGCAAATATTTCTTGTTTTACAGTATTTAACACATCACATATTAAACTCTAATGTGATGTTAGTGAAACCTTTTGAGTCCGAATAGAATTTTGATAAGGGTTTGATTCATATCCTTAAAATACAAATTCTTAAAAAAACATTTAAGCCGAAACACCCAAAATTGTTGTTGATTTGTTTTGACTAACGTCATCATAGTACGTGCTGTTTTGTAACAAACACACTTGGGATTTGGACATCCGTCCCTCTATCATATCCTTCCATCCCCCACTTTAATTTCCTTAACTGCCTCAGAGTTTATTTTTAAATGTCTCAGCTTTCAACACATCCACCGTTACCCAGTTGTTTTATCGCAAACTCAAAGCCTCAATTGTCACATCAGGGTTGGTCAGTCTTATATTGTCCCCTGGGGATTGATATCGCTTTGTCCATTTCATTACACTGGGGTAGTAACTAGTATATCTAGGTCTTGCACAACGAAATGATTGTAACGATAAGAGTTATGTTGCACAGTTGTTTGCAACCACTTTGCAAACGGCAGTGACTATAATATGTTGACAAATTACATCCATATTGCAACACTTTGCTTTTGTTGAGCTAAACATGTCAGTTACTGAAGCAAATTTATTGAACCCATGAAGTGGTTTCAGAGTCTACCCACTGCATCATCGGTGCAATGACTTGTTGCAACCACTTCAAATGAATTCAACCTTTGCAACAAACTCATTGGAAAAATCCAACTTTGTTACTCAAAGGAGCATGGTCCTATTGCTTCAATTTTTTTCAAACTTTTAAAGATTTTGGTACCAAAATATATTGCTCATATTTTTCTCATAACCCGTGTGAAATTTCACGGCTGATTTATGTTCTGTTTTGTAGATATGTATGAAAATGTGTCTAATTATAGTAACCATAATTAATTTGATAAAGTAACGTATAGGCGACTCTGAAATACAAAATCGCCCTTAATATCAAAACGGTTTGACCGATTCATCTGAAATTTTAAAATTAGACTTCTTTAGTGGTCATCTTTCATTTGACATTGAAAACAAAATGTTGAAAAATCAGACCAAGCTCCTTTAAAGGCAGTGCCTCCACATCCTTCAATTATTGGCTCGCACTGTAGCCCCTAATCACCGACACTGCGTACCTGTATCCTCAGCATCATACGCCTGTTAATAGTTTCTAGTTGAATACCCCCCCCCCCATGATTGACTCGTACTGTACCCCCTTTTTTCCCCCGTTATGCGTACCTGTATCCTGAGCATCATGCGCCTGTTAATAGTTTCTAGTTGTTTCTGCTTTGATTCCGTCTGTTTGGCCTTGGTTTGTTCCCTCTGTAGACGTTTGATGTAGTCCACAGATGTCTTCAGAATTGTACCTTTGTTTTGCCTTGAGTCACTGTCAAAGAATGACAAACAGAATTAGCTTTTATTGATTTCAATGTCAGTTTGATTCCGATATCACATTCTTAATGGAAGAACACAACGTAAATGACATAAATGATATAAATATGAGACATGATAATGAAAGGTCTAGAAGTCTTGAAAGGGTCATCCCCAAAATAGGGTTTAAGTCAGAACCACTTACACAAAACAATAAGTATGGATAAACATACACAGACCAGACATTCACT
>JXSR01S035491.1:44040-58647 GCA_000969725.1 Ophiothrix spiculata
TGTCTCATTTCAATATACATTACACGTTACTTGCCTTAAACTTTTGTACCACTGTTTTGACATTTCACTGGTAATAAATCATCCAATATTTAGCCGATAAACATACACAGACCAGACATTCACTATTGCAATTTTTGAAGTGAAGGGATAATCATATATTTCCTTCACTACAAGTCTTTGTCTTCCCATCATTGATTTGCCTGGGTCAGGAGAACCATTGAGAGTTAATGTCTCGCTAAAGGACAATATACGCCACTCAGCTGATTCTAACCAAGCCTCTCAATGCCCATGAAATAAGAGTCAGGGGAAAACCACTATGCCACACATGTCTCTTAAATGAAAATAAAACTCTTAAAATTCAGTGATAAAAAGTCAATATTTTTGGTTTGTCAATGATCGAGCAAGATTCAGATTGAGCAAGAAACCAGATATCGTTAAATTTAGCCAACTGCAGGAAACCACTATAATTTATGATCTGACTAATAAGTGGACTTGAAATGAAGTGAGTTTGACAAATATGTCAATATATTCTGTTTTTCAAGTTGTCGCATGTACTTATATCACGGGAAAATGAAGTCAACTTTTGCACAAATATGTAGGACTGGAATTTAATAAGACAGGCCAGTTGAAGACCTTCGCGGCTCTTGCCTTCTTATCATTATGTATACAATATGTTAGCACTCTGTCATCAAGAGTTCAGTGCTAATTATGGTCTATTCTTTGTCAAAATTCTTTTCCTCTTGATCAAAGTAACACTATGGGTTTTAAAGGAAAGGTTAGACGTCCTTTAGTCTTGAACTTGGGAATTTCGTATTCAACAACTCTAAGACTAAATATATTCATTGACAATTGTCATAAATGATTTCTATCTACCTAGGGGGGGGGGGGGGCAATCTACTTTTTTTCTCTGGAGCATATTTCAGATTTCTGAATCAGAAGGCTTAAAATAACTTTTACAAGGTTTCTAGGCATGGTGTTTGGAAACTTAACTTTCAAAAAAGGTTAGGCTGTAGGCCTAAATACTATGTTTAAAATGAGCCTTAGAGAAGGTCAAACTGGAGGGTGTGCTTAACATCCTGGTCACATAAGCCGCAACCACGCAACACCGGTATGACACCGATGAATGATTGCGATGCCCGGTCGGACACCGGTGGTTATGTGACCATAACTGAAGACATCGCATAAAAACCGCAAGGTTTTAACTCAGAATTAAATTCTTGAGGCATGCTCTGGCATCTTTATGGCTCTACGGACAGTCCGATCGGCGTCTGCTGAATTGACGCCGTAAACACATTGTAACCTCGCCGCAAGGTTATGTGACCAGGGTATCCGGGATGCACATCCCTGCACCACATTCTATGTCATCTGCAGTGTAACCCCAGGGTGAATTCCACCATTTGTGTAATATTGTATAAAGTCTGAGTCGTGCCTGTTGTTTCAACTTTAAGCAAGTCTATCAGGAAATGACATGTCTGATGTAACAAATTTGTTAAGTCTGAAGTACACAGACTGGGACACAGACACAAGTAATCTAGAACAAAAGGTTTAGGCCTATATATCGGGATGGTTGTTCATTCATTATTTAGAGTATCATTATTTATTCCATTATTCAACTTGATTTCATGTTTCAACCCTGAAATAATATTAATAAAGTTCTCAATCAAAAACGTCAAAAAAAATGTACAAAAAAACAACAATGGGCTGTAGACTTGACCTGCAATAATTGGCCTGAATAGACCTTATTTCCTGCTGACCTCCCTGTTATATAGTCCTCCATTTCCCACCCTATACAATCAATAGGGTGGCATAATTACAAGTCAATATCAAAGCCAATCAACCATACATTGACTTAGCATTGATGTGATAGATAGTATCGACCAGTGTTTCTGCTAAGGTTTTTGAGCTTGCGCCAATTCGAGCAAGTTTGACAAAGTTTAAGTGGTGCTTGCGCCAAAATCATGAGCTGTGGCTGAAAATTGGCTCAATAAAGCTAGAAAAATGTCTTTCTCACACATTTTCAGAAACTAGTTGCGCCAATTTTCACCGTTCCTACGCCAATGGCGCGCCATACGGCCATAGCGGAAACACTGGTATCGACATTCCATTTTTTACTATTTAAGCTGGTTTCAGAGTGTCCGTCGTGGTGGTCGTATGACCAGCGTGACGTCAAAAAATTTTAAGTGTGCAAACTCGACCTTGTGGCATCTGGAAAATTTTGCGGCAAACACAACAAGCCGATATATTGATTACCCTGTCCTGATGGTCGCAACGACACAATATTTTAAGTTGCAATAAATTTAATTTTTCTAACCACAGACCATTGCGGCCATATGCATATGTGTCGTGCAACATTACGACAACTCAAAATTGCAAATGTTTGGTCGTCTGCCGCAGCTACAAGCTTGGTCGTCTGCCACAATGATAGCTACTCTGAAACCACCTTCATGCAGTTCTAAATTAGAATGTGATCTGGGCCCTATTTCATAAAAGTTAAAATCAACCTAAGTCTAAAATTTAGGATTCGTCCTATCTTTTTTAGATGAAAAAATTTCAGAAAAAGTCTATATTTCAAATTCCTTTATGAAGTAATATATAATAAATAGTAATGATAATATTAAAGATGAACTCAAAATTAAAACTATATCCAGAGTTCAGATGAGTAAATCGTCCTATGTTCCATGACTTAGGTTGATTTTAACTTTTATGAAATAGGGCCCTGGGATATCCAACCAGAAGGTGAATTCTACAGCTGTGTGTTCCAATTACTTTTTTATCATAACCCTTACAAAATTTTACGCCTGATTTGTTTTTCATTTTCAAGAGATATGATCAAAATAGTCATGAATTTGCCCCTAATTTTGATGTATTTTCTACTTACGGATCAGCGCTTTTTGGTATGAGGGTTCCTAATTCTTTGATTCGGTCATTGATGTTGAATCGTCTCCTCCTCTCAACTGTTTGAAAATACAATACACAAAATAATTAGTGTCACATTTCAATATAATCGACATTCAATGGTAAGGTCAAAAATAACTGCGGTGTTGCCTTCAAGTGGAATTTTTGAAACAGTTGGGTGCAGGTTGGTTGGGTGGGTCGGTTGAAATTTTATTTAAAAAGCACCCTCCAAGTGCCAAATTTTGGTGCATTTTCCAACATTTTTCTCAAAAAGCACCCAATCTCAACAATATTGGGTACTTTCACAACCCAATTTTTTCTTTATTCTTTTTTTATGACAAGCGTCAGTCACTGAGGGTAACACATTATTTTTAGCCTAGCTGTTGAGTAAAAGTGTAACCAATGGACTTGATTTTTTGGTGTTACAATGAAAACACAAAATGATATAAAAGGAACCTATGCTACAAAGCTTGGCTTGCAACTTCTTCAGGTAAATATTTTGCCAATGTCAAACAAAACCAGGAAAAGGAAGGAAGAGAAAGGCCAAGTTTCAACTGATACTCATTTTGTTCTTGTGTAATCATTACCTTGTTGGATAAGACCCCGGGGGGGGGGGGGATTTGAAATACCACCAATGTATATACCAATTTTCAAGAAAAAGAAATTTTTTCCGAACATTTACGCTAATTTGACGCAAATTTCCTGATTTTTGTTTGAAATTTAGAAGAAAAAAATCCAAAATTTTGAAAAACAACCCATCAAAATACCACATTATGCAAAGAAAAAGGACCCGATAGGCATATCAGACAGCCTGATTTTGCCCCCCCCCCCCCCCCCGGGATAAGATATATGGGTTCAAGTTGTTGAGTCCATACAAAACAAAATTTCATGATTTTATCATAAGGTGTTCAAACAGAAAGAAATTGCAACGGAATTGAGTGTAACCGTCTTTTTTGTTAAACCTATAATAAAATGATTCCAATGCCTATATCTAAAAGACTCCAAGCACATATCCCAATTTGGAATCTGATTCACACAGAAATAATAAGTGTCAAACCACTTGATTTTCAAATGAAATCTGTCAATGTAATATTCAGGAAATCTGGCATATGAGACCGTCCATTCCAAATGAGCTGTAAATGAAGCCTCTTGCCATTTCACTTTTTTAAATATGTTCAAAGACCCATATTATAAAGATTAAAATGACACCTCAATGAACTTCACTCGATTTCTAGAAGTCAAGTTATAATATATAGTCCATCCAAGGTTGTCAGTGAGTAAACTTTATAACTGAGATAAACAGGTTCAAAGATCAGTAAGCCCTATATTTTCTGTTGTTTGTCCTCAAATATTCATATATTCTTTTATATTTCCAATCATTTTCTTGAAATACAGCTTTGCTGGTGTTTTGAAGTATGCACAAGGATTGTGAATCTGTCAAAAAAATCAATTTGTGCAAATTACATGCTTGACATGTATTTTCACCTCCAGCGCAAAATGAAATTTGCTGCATTTACAGCTCTTAATATGGACGGTCAAAAATGTTGGTCAAAATGGGAACAAAGTCCAGCAGGCACATTTGAATACATTTTTGCTTGAAGTACTCCCACCAGCTGAGAAACCCATTGTGTGTTTACTAAAGCATTTCTCAAATGCACTGTGCGTTAGCCAAAACCAGAGGTATTCGACAAAATCAGAGGTGTTCCCCAAGACTTACTCATATTGTGATTGTCTTTCTTCTGTCGCTCCTTGGCGAAAGCTCTCGCTTGATCTTCCGATAAATGCATAGGGTCTTTATTGACATTGGCGAGATCGGCTGGACATGATATGGATTGGGCTGGGATGGCGGCTGGCTGGAGGTGACCTGGACTGCCAACTGGGTCCATGTAACTGTGTGATACTGGCATCTGAAGGAAAGATATCAGTTCAAAAAATTATATTTAGGCTAGAGTTAAAAGTTACACTATAATTGTTCACAACACATACTTAAAAATCGTCATGTGAGTGTAAGAAAGTCGTATCTGCAATGGCTGCCTTAAGTTATATTTATTTGACACCAAGTCACTAGAATGTGAAAAATCCCCCAAATTTCCCTGCCATATGTCAGTGGCTCTTGAAATGGTTGAAATTTCAAGAGCCACTGACCCAATACTGGAGATTATAGAGTGTGGAATCCAAATTAATGACAAATGGCAGCTACTGCAGATACAACTTTCTTGCACACACATGACAAAATGTACCTTGGAATCTTCCTCTTTATTCAGGGACAGTGATATTGTCTCGGGTTATAACCTTTCATGTACTTGACCTGAGAACACTGAGAATCTCACCAGATCTTCTAAGCGATTACTCCAAAGTTTGAACATCACAAAATGTCAAATTTTATCTATTCTATCAGCTATCAAATTGCTGTTCTTTTTTGAACTTCACTAAAACTCATTTCCTTCAAAGGGACTGGCCTAGATAATTCCCACTATTTTTTTACCAACATATATTTTTACTTGAATCGATAGAACATGTTTTATAGTAATATAACCTGCAAGTAGTTTTCCGTGATTTTGAGGAATATTAAATTACCTACTTTAAATTTTTTAGCCGGCGAAAAAAGTGGTGTGAAAACAGCGTTTTTAGTTTGAAAACTTAAACAAATCTTGTTTCTACACCTGTGATGGCCAAACAATTTTTTTTGATGAAATTGTTTCTATTTTAATATGTATTTAATTAACTCCACAGCTTTGTTTGATCTTTTATCTGGTAAATCCATCTGAGGTACAAATTTAGAATTTAGGAAACACAGGATAGTCACACCACCATCAAAGAATGATATATTGCAAATTAATTCTTTCTCAATTTGAGCCATTTGTGTGTAAATTTTTGCACTTTTTTGGATTTTGCTATTTGTTAGAGCATTTTCATAAATATTTAATTCTAGGTGGAATCTAGGCTAGTCCCTTTAACATAAATGAATATTATAATTATGCATGGTCTCAGAAAATAATTGGAAACAAACGAGTACTCTAAAATAAAAATTTAATTCTGAGCTGTTAATTAAAAAGGCACAGAACCAAATAAATGATTACACATTAAAAGCACCCTGAGTTTGAGGTTTATTTTTAAATCGGCACACTGAATATAGAGTCTGCCCGACCGATTACTGAATCAGAGTTCAAGTGCAGTTCACGTCCCCGTTTTACGACAAACATCTAAAAATATCCGCCATGACATTACAAGATTTACCCGATTACATTTATTCATAGAAATATATGACATCCTCCCAAGAGTGTTGAATTCACACACATTAATGTTTTATGCTGTAGAATTATATTGCGCTTTTAACAAAATGTTTTATATTTGAAGCAAACAGTAGAGTTTTAAGAGTTCCAAACAAGACTTGAGTCTGTCCTAATTTCTTATCCTTCCTGGCCCAGATTGAGCAAACTGTATTCAGGCTATATTCAGAAAGTATTGCTTTTTTTTTTATTTAAAGGGACTAGCCTAGATTCCACTTAGAATTTCAAGCTCCTTGCATTATAACAGCTTTCATTAAAAAACTCAACTTTCCTTATCAGTTTACCCGCCTCATTAGGCCAAGTAACAAAAATAACCAGTTGATCGTCCTCGCCCTCACCAATTTGTCAGAAATTCCAAAACTTATGTTATTTTTCTTCCTTTGCTTGATTTCTTAATATCAGAAAAAGTTTTGGTATCATTCATAAACCTACTAAACATAATTTCTCCCTCTTGGGGTAATAAGTATAGAGCAATGTGGAAATAACATTGGCCTCCTAGTAATATAGCAAACATTAAGCTGTTGAAAATTAGCCCAAAATGAATGGTAAATTGCTGAAAAATAACAAATAATAAGGACCGCCCTCCTCAAGTCCGGACGATCAACTTGTAATTTTTAATACTTGGCCTAAAACACAAAAATCAACTTGCTGCCGACAGGATTTGAAGTTCACTTTGCAAATTCAGATACTGTAATATATTTACTCCAACCATCCTTGCCCACATGTCCAGATCCTAATATACTAGGATCTCTTGTATCCAAACAGTGGTAGATATTTCCCTCATGCACCCGCCCCATTATACATTACAATCACTTACTGTAGATGGCATATATGAGGCTCAGATTGCAAGTTGAGATACTGTATACTTTTCCAAACACCCTTACACTCATATTCAGATCCTAATATAGGGTATCTTGTATCCAAACGGTGGTAGATATTTTCTCTTATCAGTTTACAAAAAAATCTAGGCATGAGGTTCAGTTTGCAAATTCAGATACTGCATTAACTCCAAACATCCTTGCTCACATATCCAGACCCTAATATAGGAACTTGTATCCAAACGGTGGTAGATATTTTCTCTTATCAGTTTACACCCGCCCCATTAAACAAAAAAAAAATCAACTTACTGTAGATGGCATATATGAGGTTCAGTTTGTAAATTCAGATACTGCATTAACTCCATATGTATACCCTTACCCTCATATTCAGATCCTAGCTAATGTAGGATCTCTTGTATCCAAACAGTGGTAGATATTTTCCCTTATCAGTTTACCCACCCCATTAAATCCAGAAACCACTTACTGTAGATATTTGAGGTTCCGATTGCAAATTGAGATACTGTGTGAGTTGGTCTTCCCCGATACTCGATTCCAAACTAATTACTTCATCAAGGATGTCGTCTACCTGCAATCACAAAAACACAATTAATTCACAAAATTAATTAAACTAACCTCGTTAGCATAAACTGATCATGGAATTTACTCACTGACCCACTGGCAGTGACTCCTATGAAGCCACTCTCAATGTAGCATAATAACACAGCTTAACCTGGGCTTTAATTTGACCAAATACTGGACCATGGTCCAAAGTATAAGACTGATAAATGTCATTTAGATTATCATTGTTATCTGTAAATATGTACATTGGCACTAATTGAAACACTATCAATGTACACAAACACTATGATTAAAAGCAAAGAATTTGTGTACAAAATATACACGTTGCTTGTATCTTAAACACACAAACAGATAGGACCCTGGTAATAAAAGTACAGTAGACTAGAGGTCAACTCTCGAAATTTAAAAGCAGCACACTTTTGTGGTTAGGCCAAAGAAAAAAAGAACTCTGTCTCAGCTTCCCGTGCGCATAGGATTAAAAATTCAAATTTATTTTTTAGGTTTCAGGAGATTTTTTGCTTTTTTATTTTTTTCTTACAACGAGAGATAAAAAAAGGAAAAAATTCTACCGCTAAAAAATTAGTGACCTAAAAAAAAAAAAGATTTCCGCGTCCGCATAGCCTTTTTGACTAAAAAAACAAAACACGTAGCGCTTAGGGTTTTGGGCCTAAGGAAGCTGAGACAGAGTTCTCTTTTTTTGGCCTTAAACCACTTGTTGGAGTTCATATAATAAATCCAAAGATACATAATAATTTCTGAGCTTTGGAGCAAACTGATCAGTCTATGTAGTGTCCTTGAGCAAGATATTGTACCTCATGGTGTTCTTCTCAAGCCCAGTGTCAAATACAAACATTCTTCTGATGCTGAGAAGGTAACAGACTTGATGTTGAAGGAGGTGTAATGACCTCCTTACAACAACATTCCTAAAATAGTCGAGTCTACCCAATTGCTTTGAAATCAAATTGGCTGCTCGGACCGGTAATAAAAGTCACCCAGACCTTACCTTAAATATTCCAAGAATCAAAATTGACACTTCACTTGTCGGATTGAATTTGTGAACGTGTTTCTATGGCAAAACTGCAGTGGTCTCTGATGCTAGCGTTCATTCGCAAGGTTGATTAGTTCGCGTGTACGCACAAGACTCCGAGTACGCGTTCACAAATTAAATCCAACAACTATAAGCAGAACAACATAAATTTTTGCAAATCGAGGTAGGTACCTGTTCATATCCTTGGAACACAGAGAATGCAGCCTGCCAGGTCATTTCAACTTCTCCATACACTCAGCATTGCCCTGATCCACGGATTTTTACCAAATTAATTCAATTTCATCAATTCAAGAATTAAGGCATCTGTGTTTCATGTCCATCATTTACTGGGTCTACAAATGTAACTAAGCAATCTTTTGGCTGGCAGCATGATCCGGAGGTAGGGGCACTCAACTTTGACTTATGCACCATGTGTCACCAAATAGGCCCCGCTTTTTGTCGCTCTTACCGAAAGACCCCTATTTTTCCAACTGTCACTCAATGACTCCCAATAAAAAAAATCTGTGAATTCTATGTCACTAAAACAATCTTTGGTATTGAAAGACTGATCATTTTCTCAACTTGATGTAATTTTTTTGAAAATTTTGCTAAATTCTTCGGAAATTGTGCAAAATTCTTCAAAATTTTGAGAATTTTTTGACCATGAATTTTGTCCTAAGATCACCCAATGTTTTGCACATTGTCACTGAATGACCTCCCTTTTTTGACCAATTCTGTCACCGGAAAACCCAGAGGTGCTCAGTAGCACTCGTACGTCAGTTTTATATGTGAGTACCCCTACCCCAGGGAGAGCATAATGCTGAAGTTCATATATTAATTCTTTATCAAAAGTTGTGAAAGTGTAATGGAATCTATTCAAAATGAAAACAATTATTCAGGTCATTTTTGTTATCAATTGATCGAGGTCTTCTTGAATTGATTTGTACAATTTACGAATAAATAAAACTAATTAAAAGATGGACATTATTATGCAAATTAATTATGCATAGAGTTCTCAGCAGGTACTATTATAGAGCCAGGCCAGGGTTGTTTTATTACATGCATTAAACATGTAAAGATGGCTTGTCACCTTTTATTCAACAATTTACAAATTACTGAGGGTGTGAAAACTCAATAGAACAAACATTTAATTTCAAAATGTATTTCAATACTGAAAATTGTCGTAACATTGAAGCAAAAATTGTCTAAAATTTAAAGATGTAAGAGGATAGTATTTTACTGTAAAATAAATGTCTTTTCTAACAAGAAAATGGATAAGCCTACACCAAATCGGGTTATTTTCACTACTATTATTAATAAGTATCCCTTTAATATTAAAGTAAAGAAAAAAGGAACTTTAGAATAAAAAATGTTCACATGTGATTTCCTTGTTTTGTTGAAAATACAGGTAAAACTAAAACAAAAAATCAAGAGCAGTTTCATAAAGCTGAGGCGAGAATTTGTCAATTCTTTTTCAATAGCAGGAACTTGAATTCATAACTTGAAGATGTTTTCAAAAAATAAAGGTCCCAAGATATTTGACAAATTCCTGCTATGATTCCAGTTGTATCCTAATCCAGGGTTATAACCCATGGCATAGGGGATTCCCCTTTGACCACCAAGTATTTTGAAAACCAATGTACATCTAAGAGTTAAATCCGCACACAGGGGATTCCCCTTTAGCCTGTGATATATTTGAAAATAATAGTACCAACCAAATACTGGTATTTCTAAATTGATTCGCCAAGAAAAAGTCATAAGAGCTGAAATTGCTTTGCCAGGTATACAAATTGGCTTGCTAATGCGGCTATCAAATGCATCCCCGACCCCCTGTACCCGGGGCTGTAACAGGGCTGTTACAAATTTCAATATTACGGCCACGGTCAAGTCCCCGCTATGCCCGGGTAGTTGGGCGCAGGGGATGCATTTGATAGTTACATAATTTAAACATTTCAAGGATTCTCCTGTTTTGGGACTTCTTGACTTTTAAATATTTTTGTTCATCCTGACATCTAAAGAACTGCGATGTCCAAAAATGAGATATTGGAAAAGTATACTTTAGGTCAGAGTCCTATCAGGAACTCACCCATGACCCGACCCTAACTCAATAACCATGAACCGACCCTAACCCACTAATTATGACCCAACCCTAACCCTAACCCTAAACATACCTAAGCCTATAACCCCAAACCCTTACCCTAAAACTTTGGATGGGACCTAAGGTATACTTGGTCCAAGATATTCAAGTTTTTCAAAGTATAAAACTAATGTTTGATAATTTGATTGAAGTGTTATCATCAGCAAAAAACACTTAACCCTATTTGTTATTTTTCTGACTGCATGATTATGAAATTTAATTATAATTATTAATTCACCACTTCTTTTGTGCAATATTTAAGTCACCTATGCTTTGCCTGGAAAATTTGTTGATTATGAAATTGAAGTCATATCTTGCTTCCATATATAAAACAATAGATTCCTTTGTCTTAACGTACAGATCCCTGACAATATTGACAATGAAGAACAAAAACAAATATGCTTGCTTGGTCAAGTCTAATAACTAGTACTGTCAAGGTTCGCTAGAACAAAGTGATAATGGAAAAAGGGTCATATTTAATAAATGAATGATCAGGAATTACTAGATTTGGATAGTGTAACAAGGTAAGTTCACTAAATATCACCAATGCAGCTAACAAATAATTAAAAGAATATAATGTTCGACTCCTACAGAAACATTTGTCAAATTTTAAAGAGTTTTCAGCTACACATCCTAGATTCATCCAAAATTCAAGTTCATTGGCTTTTAAAAATTGTTATTTAAAGTTCTTAAATCTACCTTACTTTACCCCAAAATAAGTTCTAAAGATCAATGTTTAAGCACTCTACATTGGACATCCCTTCATGCCATCCATTTCACCCCCCCCCCCCTTCCAGATTGTACACTTGGTTTCTCATCTAAATCCAAAGCAAATTACCTTCAACGATTTAATGGCTTGTAAAATGTCTTAGCTTGGTGAAGCCTGCAAAACGTTTTCCTTTATGACCATAATTTACTTTTTTGCACATAAAGATACAAGACCATAAATGTAGTGCTCATCAAATTTATATAGGCATAACTTTAGTAGAGTCTACATGTATTATAGGCCTATATACACTGCCTGTAGGCAACATTACATCAGAATTTTTCAAAAAAAAAATGATTTCAGAGGTTGTTTTAAAGGGGCAATTCATGATCCACTTTTCACCCTCAAGGTCACCTCTATCAAACTTGAGTTTTTTAGCTTATAAGAATCCTCAAGTGGTATATGTTACGATCCCCAAACCATTCTTTCATACGTGCTTGCATTTTTGAGAAAAGTGAGAAAATGTGTCATTTTCTAATTATTGTCGGGGCCCCGACAGTAATTACAACACAGTAGTCTATGGGGTATTTCAAAATGCTGAAAAGCCTGTAACTTGAAAATGAACGGTCGGAATCAAGTGAAATTTTCAGTATATGTTTATGTTGTACTCTTCTTTTTATTTAGCTAGAAAAGAGGCCTCATCAAAATCATGAATTGCACCTTTAAAAGGATTGAAATGCTACCAGTGCATTATTTATGAAATGCAAGCCAAGGCCAGATGGAACAATCTTTTAAAATACAAAAAAATTGCAAATGACCCCTTCTTTTAAATTATGATAAATTATATTTATATACCATAATGTATTGCATAAATATGACTTTATGCTGCAGTGATATTTTCAATTTAAGGTTTGATACAGAAAATATGAATAAGTTGAAGTGCCACTTTTTTGAGACTAAGGCAACAAACTTACTTTGATTAGCTTACTTGGTAGCAAGTACCAAGTTGGGTTTCCTTGGTCAAAGCCTAAACAAGGTGAAGGTGATTTTTTGAAGGTGATTAAAAAATCTGAACCTACAAACTCTGCAAATATTATGGTTACTGAAAAAACAATCTATCCAACTGATGCACAGAACTGGAACCAGTTGTTACAACATTGTGAATAATAGATCAGTGTCATTGTCCCATCCTGCATAATTAGTGCACTAATTACTAATACATGAACTATCTAACTTACCTTGGAATTCAACAAAAAACACTAACGCATCCACATCAATATCTGACCCAATACAAGAAGCAAGACAATGTCAATATCTGACCATCTTCACATATATGCCAAGATTCACACATGTGCAAAGACTATCAACAATTCCCACAAACTAGTGAAGGCCAGGCAAACTAGAGAAAAAGGCCATCAGATAAAAGCCTGGATAGATAGACGCACAACTAACAGATATCAACATACCTTTATGTATATAAAATGTGAATGAACTACTTGATCAAAAGCTTATTTTTCACTTTCGATTTGATTACTTTTCCTGGCTTTTTGCATTTACAATGAGGACATTACACAGTGACCTCAACAGCAAGTGGTGCATTTATAACATTTATAACGGCCTAATTTCTTTTACTTAATGACATTTATGGCAGACAAAGTCACTTGAAAAATCATGCTTCTGAAAATTAATGTACATCGCTTCTGAAAATTAATGTATCATGAATATTTCTGAGAAGTGATTTGATTTTTCAATTGCAACACGTCTCCAAATCAGGGACTTACCTGCTTGCTGCAATCTTTACCGTACAAAAGTCAAAACGCAGTATGTGCAAAATATATAGCATACAAGATACTTCCTTTAAACGTACAATTTCAATGCAACCTGTTCACATGCCAGCAGGTCGTATATGTTTGATATAGTAGATATTCTCTTTAGCTACGAAAGTGCACTGGTCCACTGCTCATTTCTGAATCTGAAACTTAGCACCTGAAATAGTAGCTTGCACATTTATCCAAAATGCACTCTGCATTTCTAAATCATATATCTTTACCCATCCTAAGGTAGTTTCTGATCCTTCTCTATGTCTTTAGAAGACCAACAATTAGATGCCATGATCTACAATTTGAACTTTGACCTTTAATACTTCCTGCATATGTCTTGATAAACTCCTTTCAAGTCAAAGGCGTATCTCCTTCCAAATAATTTCAAAATTATTTCCTCCTTTTGAGTATAATACACTACAATATGATTGCTAAAAACCTGGGACTTACCAGTCGATAGTTATGCAATGCAGCAGATCATATGTATAAATTGCAATACCTTATGATGTTGGTTTATTCCCTAAGGCCTGAAAAACACACATTCTATAGGCCTACTTGTATTGAAATCTGGTTATAGCAGCAAGCGAAATATAGCAATATAAACTTGAAACTCTTCCTGATTCCAGATTAAATTTCAAGACAAAGGACTTACCACAGGTAGTGGACCTAGCCAAGGTTTCATGGTGAAGATAACATACTGGCATTGAGTGGCATGTTTGATAATAACTAGTTCATCTACAACGAACGCTCACACTACAGGCCTACTAGTAAAGTATGTGTATTCCTTTATCTGCATAAGTAGCTCAAATATGCATGAAACACTGCAAACTCTTGTAACTACTGAAGTACCGACCAGGGATGTCCACAAAATGGTCTTTCTTCTGAGAGACCTACCATCAGAATGACTTTAAAAAGTACTCTGAAAACAGACAGGCTTATAGTACACTTGAATGGGTACAAGATTATCCCATTATGATTTCGGTAATATTTTATTGGATTAATTGCATGGTCTCAGACCAGGATTCATGTCTGCAACTCTTCTCAAATTATAAAGCCATAAGAGATCAGGATTAGTATTAAAGCTTACATGATCTGATTTACATTCATAATCAAACTCCATTACAGGGTACATGTATACTAAATGTGCTCCCCACCTCTTCCCCAATCAGGACTTCCCATATCATTTGTCCCTCTTGCATGACCCAAGCCTCAAGTCATTTAGTTAAAGGTATTAACCATGATTCCACAGACCTCAGTAAATTATGGATACAGGTTGATGTGACAGTACTTTCCAAAAATGTAATAAAGTTGCAACTTTGAATTTATGATCATGGT
>JXSR01S035491.1:64073-91870 GCA_000969725.1 Ophiothrix spiculata
GTTTATACTTTAAATTTGATGGCAAATATTTGGTGACGTCACGGCAAAATGTTTGGTAGGAAAAATTTTGTTTGGAGGCCGACAATGGTTCGGCCTTAACACATACACAGTTGAATAGGCTGCATGAATCCACATCTGATTGACGCGTCATCTGGAGACAGTCTCTACTCCTGGAATTTCTCTACTCCTGGAATTTACGTCAATGTACATTCCAAGCTCTTGTGGACCTTTAATATCTCATAATCATTAGATTTGCTTGCTAGCTCCTTTGGTTAAACATTTAAAAGCAAAATGAACAAATTAAAAAAAGTACACTTATTTAAGATAGATTTAACACATCCAGGCAATGCAAAATCATAGTGTGATTGCATCATATTTACTGCTACCCTCAACTCAGTTACAAGCTGTGACAAATTTATTTTTACAAAAATTTGGTAATTTATAAATTCATTTTGAAAATGTATGATTTGGAAATTAATTCTCTATCAGTTTTCACCATAAAGTAAAGCATGTCGTTTGAATCGGGCAAGGAGGGATGGGCAAAGATAAGTTTTTCAGCAAAAAGTGCTATTAAATTGCCGAAAAGTTTAAAGCTAGATTTCAAGGTCCTACATTACAGCAAGCCAAGTCAGTAACTATAAGGAGTAAGCTGAAGAGTACCTTTAAGCCGCCAAGTGAGATTAAGAAAAATAGCACTGCACTATATGGTACCACACCGGCCACTAGGGAGAAAAGGCAACATTTTTTTTCTTAAAATATACATCACATAATCATCTCATACGTACGGATTTACGCAAGTCCAAATTTTCCGTTCACGGTCAAAAGTACCAAGTGCCCCCTCTCTCTCCATATATTGGCTAGAGATTAACTGGCCGTTTCCTGTGTTGTAAACAAGCTGATTTGCAGCGGGGACCACCGCCCTTGTAGCTGGTTTAGCTACTCAGCTCCCTGACAGGATCAACGCTTCAGACTGACTCATGGCTTAGCCACGTCGTTACCTACTCAGACATTCAACAGGTTTCCTTTATGTCAGATATCATGAACTTTTCACACTTATAAGCTTCTATCCTCAGGTAATATTGTAGGTTAACAAAATGTTAGCAGATATTTGTGAATGTCATATTGAAAAGTTTCAAATGAAAAGTGACAACTTAAATTTTTGACTATTCAAACAAAATGTAGTTTCTCAAAACATCTCCCGGTCTTTGTTTTAAAATAATAAGGGCCCAAAATAACCAATGACACTTCACCTTGTATGCCCCTACCTTTTGCCTTGGTGCCCTATTAAAATTAAAACTATTTTCAAAGATTTTAGGTGTAAAACTGAAATTATATACCGCTCAGACCCATTTCAGAGGGGAATATTTTTTACTAAATTGCCTGGCAGTACTATGCTCAACATAGTCTTGGTATATAAAACAAATATTGACTGCTCTTTCATTCTTGAAATAGTAAAACCTATTTCCCCTCGATCATCTTGAGACAATAGGCCTACTATTTTGCCTTTCGCCTTGGACAAATAGTAGCTATAGTCTCAAGATGATCTTGGGGCAATAGTTTTTACTATTTCCCTCAAGAGCAATCAATATTTGTATATTGTTTGAGTATAATAAATTTTAAATAAGATCGTTTATTCCCCTCTACCCAATTCAGTCTTTCCCTTTCCAAACACTAAATAACCATAAGTACAGATAACAATGACCAATACTAGCTGGAGTTTGCTTTGTCCAGGCCCAATGTCAGTATCACTTCCTCATTCATTGCAGTTCTGGGTTGCAGAGATAATGTAGCAATACAAAAGCTGCCTCTAGTAAAATTTTAGTTTTCTACAGGTTTACAAGCAGTAAAGGTAAAGGGGACCGTCTATATTGCACAGGTCAGTGTGCTCATCTTTCTCTAGAAGCGATAGGGCTAGACTCCACAATTTGTTGTATTTGTGGTGAGGGGATCACCACACCTTCTCCATGAGTCTGTTACCTTCCTAGCATTGAAGAATGCCAATGCCGATTTAACACCTTGGTCGAGTTGAGCACACAAATAGCCATATGCACATTACTGGTGGCGCTATTTGTTTTTTTTACATTTGACACATGCATAAGGTAAAGAGGACCAAAAATAAATTTTATGCATGTTAAATTTACATAATAAACATTTTATTTATGAAATATGCATATAATTAATTTCAAAAATGAATAACGCCACCAATAATGAAATCTTGAAATATGGGCTACAGTTCAACACCTAATTCTAGAACTAATTTAAACACTTTTTAAGGGCCTGAAGTTCTTGCAACTGTGCATTTTTGAAAAAAAGTAACAAATGAACGCATCAAACAGGGTGTACACAGGTATCTAAGACCCTGTTACCTAGGGATGCCACTTGGGTACGGAAAAAAAGGAAATTAGTCTCGATCGGATACCAATTTCGAGCGGAGGGAGAAAAGCTTTCCCTTGGAGAAGATTTTGGATATTTTAGTTGCTAAAATCTCTATTTTCATGCACATTTTGACCCTTTGAACCATTTTATGCAACTTTCTATCACTTTAATAAAAAAAAAACCTTGAATTTTTGAAATATCTATAGGAAAAATGCTCCAAAATGACCAAAAAATAGGATTTCGTACTAAAGTAGGAAAAGTGGCATCCCTGGTTACCAGGCAGCTATGAATAGACGGTACATTTACCATCCTCAGTTGCCACTTAATCAGTTGATCCCTAGCGGGTGTCATCTAGAGTTAAGGTGTACTTTTTGGCCTCAGAACTTTGCACAAAACTGCAATGAGACAATCTCATATATAATTATAATAATGTAATTAGTCAACGTAGCTGTTGATCAATTTGATGACGAGGAAACTAATAAAGCCTTGGATCGTCACAAATGAAATTATAGGCTTCACAAAACTATCATTAATAAGTTCCCTTATGAATCACAGGGCATCTTGTTTAACCCTAACCCTTTTGACCACTTCTTCGTTTAAAAATTTATCTCCTTGGAAATCTGCAAGTCAAAAATGGTGGATTTTCACCTGGATTCGAACCAACAACCTCCAGCTTCCCAATCCAATTATCACTATGTCTTCGTTTAAAAATTTATTTCCTCAGAAATCTGCATGTCAAAAATGGTGGATTTTCACCTGGATTCGAACCTACAACCTCCAGTTTCCCAATCCAATTAACACTATGTCAAGTCACTGAGCAGGCGCTGCCATGGTAGCGATTTCATGATCATAACTAGCTTGGGTCTATGACGTATTTGGACTTATGCGAATTTCTTAACTTTGTGGAATGGAATATTGTGAGATTCAGTGGGGTTAGGCTTAATACTTTTAACCACTTTTCTTAAGTGTGTGAAAATTGGAAGCTATCCTTTGAAAGTCCAAAATTGATCCCTACACCAACCAAATACCAAAAAGCAACTCAACAAAATATCTTGTTTTTCCCTCTGATGTGACAGACGGCAGTACAGTAGCAAAAATACTCAAGACATGCACTATTCAAATATTCCTGATTTGCCGTCACCGATAAATTGACCAAGCTGTTATTATATTAAATGCAATTTCTTTCCAAAAATTGCATCTGTGGTGACAAGTTCCAGACCACGTTTTCCAAACTATAAGTGACCATATTTTGAGAACCGCTTAAGATTTCCATCATTTTTGCACCAAATTACTTAGTTTGCAAACATTTGAAAGAGTAGATCAAAACCAAAGACTCTAGATACCATGCACGCATACAAATTATACAGCAAGTAGATGTATTAAACTGAGCGTAAGTAACTCGTCGTAACTTTCAGCCTTCGACCTCCTTCATTTTTGACGATTCTTCATTTGACAATTACACATCACCTTGTTTAGGCTTTTGCCAAGGAAACCCAACTTGGTACCAAGTAAGCTAAAGGAAGCTTTTCTTCAACAGGGTTCCAAGATGTTTTTAAATTCAATTTTTGAATGCAGGAGGAATACCGGAGTGCCTGGAGAAAAAAACAGCGGAAGCGAGCATGGATTGAAAATCAAATGCACATCCGGGACCTCATTGGTGAATTGGTGAAGGCGAGGGAACTACCTGTGTGCCATGGCACCTGCTTCTCCTCATCAAAGATGATACTTTGTTATAATTCAATTTGCTGATTCAAGTTAACCATCCTAGATAATTTGTAATCTGAAAGCAGCAGTTTATCATAGAAACAATCAATATGATATCAAAGGCTTGCAATTATAAGCCCATAGAGCTGTGTCATTCTCCTATCTTTCAACATGATGAAAGACTTTTAATTTTGGTTATCAAAGAATATCAATAAATACCAAATATAACTTAAAATCACCATTTCAATGTTATTTTGGTTGTCTAATTGCATAATATGTCAATTTTCGTGGTCACCTCTAGCAGCAGAAAAGAGGAGATAAAGTTGTTTGATGTATAAAACGCTCACGTGACAGCTCTCAGATATTGGCATCCAGAAAGATGATTCAGGACTTATGGGCCACTTAAGACTCAACATGGAGATCCCTATTGAATGAATAAGTTGCATTTAAAATAGCCCCTTAGTCAATGTGTTCTAATTTAAAATAGTAGGCCTATATCACACACTCAAAAAAATCATAATTTTACATACTAAAGATTTTTATCTGGGCAGAAACGGTGACTGCATGCACTAGATACTCAAAACCTTGAAGTATGCAACAAGCAATCAAACTCTGTTACGAGATCCAAAGCAATATCCCTTGTATTCTAAAACACTGTGAAATGCTGGTTTTGTGTTGTGTAAGATACTAATAATGATTGATTAGGATCGATTAGGACCAAATCACTGCCCTCATATTAATATTTCTTTTACATGAAACATTCTTGATTTGGTATTATTTTGAGCTAAAATAAATAAAATAAAATATAATCAACTTAAAGTTTCAGATCTTTGTAAATTGCAAATTGGTACATTTATGTATAAATATAGTCATAGCTTATTACCAGATTCATTTAATAATATCTTTAAATCAAATTCAAATAACCATAATTATGGTACTAGAAATGCTAATAACTTTGAATTTCCTAAAGGCAAACTTGAATTTAGCAACAAATCAATTTCATACCAAGGAGTGAAGATCTGGAATAACATACCAAAGAAAATTAAAAGTAGTGATAATATTAAGTCTTTTAAACATTCTTATAAAAAATCTCTTATATCAGATTACCCAAAGATGGAAAATGATTCATAAAATATGTAAATATATATTTTCACCTTTTTTTCATTTTCATTATTTAAGTACAGTTGATGATTAATGAAGTACCTTTAATTGAAACTTCCCATCCTTTCTCTCTACTCTGTGGCCATCGCATTGTGGATTGAGAGGATGGCACAGATCATATTTTCAATATTTAACATAACATTTGTAAATCATCAAAATGAAATAATCATAATGAAACATCCTGTCCTTTCTTTTGACTCTGTGGCCATCGCATTGTGGAATGAGAGGACAGTACATATGCTAAATTTATGATTCCTTGTAAATTAATCGTGTATACATGTAGCTTTCTAGATTTTTGGAGTCTGGGACCCGACAGGCTTACTGCTTATTTCCCAGTCCTCCTCCACAATGTTTGATACAGTTGATTGTACTATTTTTGATATGTTGTTACTGTAATTTTGCATATGTGGAAGAAATAAATTCTTATGTCTTATGTCTTATGTCTTAGCTAATTTTGTGGCTACCACGTAGACAAACATGAACATTATTAGATTTATGAACTTTCAGCGAATTGGCAACAAAATCACTCACAGACACCGATAATAATTACATCATTTTGCACGCTACTGATTGGTCAAGCACATTCATGCTTTACTGGTGATATACATATTTACAGACGATAACACATCCTGATTTGCAAACTGAGGCGCCAAGCTTCTAGGCCTACTTCCTGGCAGCTGGATTTGAACTGAAACTTGCTCGATTATGATAAAAGTTACCATCATAAACTATCAATCGCACAATGTGCTCGGCCATTTCCTTTTGTCCCCAATATTGCTAAATGAATTACTTGAGCAACGACTTTAAATGACCTAATCACTGTGGACAATACATTTGCATAATGTTGTTGTAATGGCTTTGGAATGTGGGTTCGATGCGTCAATTAGCTCCAAAATATCTGATAGCTATCTTTATATAGTCATCTATTGAAAAAAATTCTATTATGAACCAGCTAAAAAAAGTCATGAGACCAGAGTGAATCCTGGGTGCATAATTGATGAGACAACAAACAAAAGCAGTTTTGTCCATTTCCACTGTTTTATATCATGTGATTTTGACTAATTAGGATTTCATATTAACGTTCTTGAATATTATCTAGCAAAGTTCCGATATTTGATGACATTACCATCCTTGCACCGTTGTTTTTATCAAATATTTATTCATATTCCTTCTGCACCGGTACTCCTGAATTTTATTTGACCTTCCCTTGTTCGGTATTAAAAACAGATTACTTTCAAAGTTTAATTTTCGTTGCCTTTGTTATTACTTATAATCAGGGCCCGCGGAACGGCCGGGCAGAAGGGGCTCGAGCCCCCTCACTTTTTGACCAGGGTCCCCCCTGGGACCCACGCCGATTTGCGCCACGCTCTACTAGAGAGTAAAAACCTGAGCCCCCTCACTTTAAAAAGAGTTCCGTGAGCCCCCTCACTTTAAAAAGCGTTCCGCGGGCCCTGATAATTGTTTCAATTTCATTAAACAAGTAAGTGCAACCTGCCCCTTCAACCCCACCCTCCGTACACTACAATCATATTGATTGATTAAAGCATCGTATTCATTTAAATTTTTTTAGGCCATCTTCAGCCCGAAAATCCAATTAAGCTGAATTTATAATCGTAGCAAACTCAATTCCAATAATTTTCACCGGCACAAACGACAAACTGAATTCATGTTCAAAATGCAAACTGATTGCGGCAGCAGATGAAATAAAAAAATAACGAAATATCAGTTTTTCTCAACTCGTTTGCATTAACACAAACGGCATGGCGTTTTTATATTGATCTTTCGGCAACAACGATATATCATGGCACAACGGTTGTGTCTTAAACCGAAGCAATGGCAAGGGGTTGTTTATTCGAATGAACAACAAAAGGAAACTCTAATGAAGAGTTGACAAGAACCAAAATTTAAACAAACCAATCATATATGAGGTGGAGATGTGCTCAAAGTCGCCAATTCTCCCACTGAACAGATCAGTAAAAAGCAAAAAAGATGATTTGCAAATACAGGATCACATCCCTGTCTTTACATATGAAGCATAAACCTACAGGGTGTCCCAAATTATACTTTTGGGACACCCTATACTCCCAAGCCTCCTAAAGATTGAATAACAAATTCATACATTTGAATACGTTTTGTTTATACTTGCATTGTGATACCAAGATGTTATGCAACATCCAATTCAGGTTCAACGGCAATTCCAAATGTATACACAACGACCTCAAACTCATGTTGAACCAATTTTCACTAAATATGTCAAACAAGAAACTTACGATAGGTACATTCAACATAACATACAACCCCCTAAATGCTATAATATGATAACGTTACCATGCAGCAGCAGTAAGGCCTACCATGTGATTATTCCCATACAAATGCCTGGTTCTCTCCCAATGCCAACGCGACTCGGCAGATTCCTCCTCATACCGCGAGCACCAACATTGTCCTACGCAACGACCACAATGCATATCAACTATCATTTGTTCCTTTCATCCCCAATGTATGGCTCTAAATGACAATCTAAGTAAACTGCAGTTTCTATTAGTACTGTTTTTTCACTGAAGTTTGATCTTTTTTGCAGACCTTTGTTTAATAAATCATCATCATAATTAATTTTTGATATGAACTAGTAACCGGAGACAATAGCGCCCTGAATTCATTCCAAGATTCTGATAATGACTATAATCAGTATAAGCAGCTATAGCTGATTCGGATAGTTGCGGAGCATAAAACTCTGTTTAAGATATATGACATACACCTAACCAACTTCAGATCAGAACAACTATATTTCCTCAAATATTACCATGTCAAAAGTCTCTGTTTTCAAAAAGCATTCAACTAAGGAATTTGAACCCAGGACCCCCAAGCTTCTGATTCCAATGTTCAGCAATACCGAGCCACTGGAGGGCGCTGCCTCGGTAGTGATTCGATGATTGTATCTATCTCTCAGCTTGAGATGTAAGCTTACGGCTGTTTTCTTCATTTTCTTCTGTACATTTGTAAGAGCGTTGGACTCATAATCGCATGCATACATACAGATCCGAGTCCGGCACGTCTCCTTGTTTCCTTAAGCAAGAAACTTTGCTCTACTTGCTTCGTGCTTCGGAGGGCATGTAAAACCGTTGGTCCCATCTGAAGTGTTCGTGACACACTGTCAGATGTAAAAGAACATCACGGGCTAAGCCACAGCTGTTCGAAATAAGAGTAGGGGAATCCTCCCTGGTACTGTGACCATCAACTCAAGGACCAGAGTAATGCTGTATATAGTGAATAGTCAATCCTAGCAGTTAAACATAAATTGAAGATTGAAAACTTGAAGCAGGGTTAGGGTTATAATAAAGGTGAAAAAATAAGGGTTATACCGCTCTGTGTGCACAAAAACCTTTCGAAGCAAGCACCAAGACCGGGGATTGAACCCACAACAGCCCTGGGCTCATTGGTACAAAGCGAGGGAATTACCGCTGCACTACCTGCTTCCCCATTCTTCTATCGATGGTCTGAGAACAGTGAGGCTTTTCCAGTGAATAATTATTCAAGTTCACTTTTTCACTTAGCTATTGTAGGATGTGTAAAATCTGATGTTTAATTCTGTCTCTCTGAAAGTGCATTATTGATAACAAGCCAACTAACACTTGTTTACTAAATAAATTGTGCCAAATTGCCTCATACAACGATCCTTGATCACAACTTATCATCATAAGCAATTAAAGACTTGTTCATTACAAAATTGGCCAAAATTTCTATCACAACAGCCCTTTACCTAAACTTAATCACCATAAAAGACAACTTCACAGCCACACAATTTATTTTTCCTCGAATAAGACCGTCAAAGTAAGTCTCCATACTTAAATATGGATTTTGAAACATCAACCCAAAATCTCAGTGGAACATTGAAGTGACTAAATGATGATTCCAAATCCAATTGTCACTTTAACACTTGTGTTTTTCTAAATTAATTCTTTTAATCCAACTTTTGATCTAGCAGAATCTCCCAGCTGTTACCCGGACTAAGGAAACGTTGATTATACCAAACAGTGAACAAAACAACAGCTATATTTAACCATTTGTAGAGGTTATCCGCATCTCGTCACAGATACATCAATCAATACTGAACTCGGGTCATTAGCATCATATAAGGCTGTAGGCTCAGTTTATTAAGATCGCAAAATCTTTTCACGATTATGATATCAGAGTAATGATTTGCATTAAGTATCAGGATAACCATAAGTCTGACCTCTACGTAAAACAAAAAGCTTGAAGGTATATAGTCATATTTGGGCAGAAATTTACTATCCTTTTTTTTCTTGTTTGAATGAATGATCATTATCTATGATGAGAAAAATATGAGATCTCTTGTAGCATAAAAAATCTTAAATCTTGTGGTAAATTGTGTGGTGGTGGAAGGAGGGGTCCAAAACCAAGCGCATCATGCACCTTTAAAGGCAAGCAGGACACTTGGGTTCCATGTTTGCTGTAACCAAGGAATTTAAAAAGGGGAACCGGTACTCGCTGCCATTTTGATTTCACTGCTGTGTAAATCCTATGGGACGGCAGCCATCTTGGATTGTCGCTCATGGAGAGCGAGTTATTGTACCTCCGGCAATTTACGGCTCTGTGTGCCACATTTTGAGAGTCTTCACAACAGATTAGAGGAAAATTGGCGTACTTTGATCAGAGCAAGTTGCAATACACGCTACTTGAAACGCACACACGGTTTGCACGTGTAACAAAATGCACGTCAAGTGAAGATTTACGCGATGTGCCTGGATATCGGGCCAAACTCCGAATATATCCGGAAGAACAATAACTCTTCTCTATGAGCAACAAAATATGGTGGCTTATCTCGATTCTCCTATAAAAATTCCTTGGCTGTAACCCAAATGATCATCAATCGGAATCTTTTCAGGATATGGATAAGAATTCATTGTGTTGGATGTACACTTTCCAATTGAAAGAAAAACAGATTTGTTTTGGCTGAAATTAACAAAGAGTCCATGAAAGCATCTCTTAGAAACCTGTTTCTATAGGAATTGGGATTGTTAAAATGTGAGAGGAAAGAGAATACTGTGAGATCTGGTGTGGACACCTTATGCTGGGCAGATGCACCAGGGATTGAACACAAGCTGTGGAGTTGAAACGGCAAAGGTTTTTTATTATAAAAACAAATAAACTGAACCTTCTACAACTTCTATACCCCACTGACTCTCCTAAAAGACCAAAAAGGAATTACTCTGAATATGTTGCTGAAAGGAATAGGTGACGCAGGAGGGAGGGGGTGGACAGGGCTTGCATGCCGATGGTATGAGCACCAAAATACCAACTTAACCATAAGGTGCATGTCATAGCTGGACAATCAGCTTGGGTGCAAATTGTCCCAGGTTTCCTTTGGATATTAATAGTGGGTGAAGACAATACAACCTGGTAACTAGTGTTACCTCTAAGGTTTTTGAGCTTGCACCAATTCGTCCAAAGGTAGAGACGTGTTTGTGCTAAAATCACTAGCTGAGGAAATTGGCAAAACAAAGCAAGAAAAAGCATCTCTTTCACACATTGACAGAAACCTGTTGCACCAATTTCCAAGGCTCCTGCACCAATGGTGCACCATACGGCCTTAGCAGGAACATTGCTGGTAACGGTCTTCTGCTTGACTTCTCAGTTGTTGCTAACCCAGAGAGTTTGTAGAGTGATCAGTTTTATCATGTAGCTATCTCTGATCTGCCATCAAGCTTTTGATACTGCTTTCAGCATCGGAATAATCTCCCATAATTCTCTGACATTATCAACGTATATAACTGATACCCTTTGGGGACTGTTTTGCTTCTTATATGAGGCTCACTTACTGGACAAAGTGTGTGATATCAGGGGTGTATCCGAAGGGTGTTGCCAGACCGGTCAGGAAGATCTTAGGGTGGCTGAAGCTCCATTAAAGAATTCTGAGGGTCTCCTGATTTCATATTATTTCATACAAACCTCCTTAGGTGAACGCTCTGTCAACACCCTTTGAAATATGCCTTGGATATAAATTAAGTGTGATACAATCAATTTGAAAATGATTCTGAATTATCAAATTTATTTCTTGACAAAATATTTATCCCTGCTTTTTCAAAATCTTAAATCTGCATAGGTAGTACTACCATTGTACTTCAGGAATATCTTCCTGAAACAGCATTAATAACCCTTTACAATACTCTTGTCGCTTCCCATATAACCTATGGAATAACAGCATGGAGTAGTGCTAATATCACAAATAAAACTAAACTTCATATTCTCCAAAAACGTGGGTTAAGGGCAGTAAGTAACAGTATTATAGTACAATGGTAGTATAAATACATTAACATCTTATTTAGATATGAGCCTATTGGGACTTCCTAAAGATATATTTTTCATATCTTGCTTTCTGAGAATAATTGAAATTGTCTCGTTATCTTTCATTCTTATGGCCAACTACCATCCTGTAATTGGAAGCAATTGCAAAAATGAAAGGAATTGGGGAATCAGATAATGGTTAATTTTTGAGGACAGAAAAGTGCAGTGCCAGGGTAAAAGTTATGTCTCTTATCTAATATACAAATATTGACTGGTTTGAGGGGCATGGTTTAAATTATTTTCCCAAGGTGATCTCAAAACCATGAATATGCATATTCATGGTTTTGAGATCACCAAGGGGAAATAATTTTAACCATGCCCTGAAGAAAAAGCAGTCAATATTCGTTTTATATACCGAATATATAGATTTTTGTACATTGTTTGGTTAAAAGAACCATTTTAGCACTCAAAGCGCACGATGATAATTTACGATACTTGTTTCTCCTTTCAGTGCTGACCACGTCTTATTCAGTGCGCCCAAGATAACTAGCTCACGCATTGCAGCGCGTGTTGACCATGAATGCTTACAGTCGCGCACGTAAAGCTTGAGTTACACGATGCAAAATACATTGAGGGGGCCTAGTGAATACTATGCCCCGGGCATAGTAAATTTATAGGGCCTAGTTAAATCCATGCCCTCACTTTTAACCAATCAGAGGACAGGAATCTATATATGAGGTATATAATGAGGAATATTCTACATGGTCTTGATTGTAACATTTTCCCAATCTTTAGAGTATGTGACATTTGCTGGAGACATTTGCCATTCTAAAGCATATGGAAGACATTTGGCAAGGCTGGGGATTCAAAAAATAATGGGTAACATTTTTAGAATATTTTAAGAGAAGGTCTGCTCTTAGAATGCCACAATCGAGGACATTTGGTGGTTAGCTAAAAAGGGTGGAGAATCAAACAGGTAATAAAACATTTTTAGAATGTTTTATGAGAATGTCTGGCCTTAGAATGTCACAATTGAGGACATTTGGTGGTTAGCTAGCAAGGGTGGGGAATTAAAGAGAATGTTCCAAAAGAAATGTTTCAAGAGAATGCTTAGAATGTTTTAAGAGAAGTCTGCCCTTAGAAATGCCACAATGGAGGACAAATTTGGTGGTAAAGCTGAATTTGGCAAGGGTGGCAAATCCAACAAGTAAAATGTCACTACTACTTTCCTGTTTGTGGCATTAATGGGGGTCACAAATAAAGTGAGATCAATTAGTGCACTAATTAGGTTAATCATCGTTACTCCCCTGTCAAAACCGGGCTTAAAACAGCGTCAAGAAGTGCTAAACATAGCACTCTCTTCTGGAGGAAATTGCCCTATCATTACCGGCTGTTGGAGTTATGACATTACTGTACTTTGTAATTAATCGTTGTGTTTTTTGGAGATGGACTTTAATTATGGTGGTAGAAGGGGTGGGACCACATATTAAGAGGAAGATTGTAGGCCATGAAATGCAATTTAGATTCATTTGTGTCCAGTCTGTTTGTGTCATTTGTGACCATAAATGAGAGCAGGAATTTGATTGTACCTCTTTTTAACACACCCACAAAGATGCGGTAAAGGTCAAGTATTGACTCCATGGGGATGCAGCAAAATTGGGTCTGGACTGTAGAAAATGTTAATCTTTTCTCATTAAATCAGTCAATTTCAACATTATGCTTAGTAATAGCCAGGAAATTAATTGGTTCAATTTTTCGAACAATTTGCCAAACCTCAAAATCCTTGGAGGAAGATAGGATACCTGGGTGAGGCTGACTTGAAGAAATATAGAAACATAGAGGTGATGATGAACCAACAGGGCGTTAACAAAATTCACATGGTTTTTCAGCTTCATTTTGATGTATATTGCTGTGCCAACTAACATAAATGACATATCAATGCCTGGCAAATCAACGCCTGGAAAATCAACAACCCTTGATGGAGAACATCAATATAATGCTGAGTATCTTCTGAAACATTGAACTCCTTAATTAGGTCTTGAATCCTGTTATTGAATGGATTGATGATGATGGTGATGATAATAATGAACCCTGAAGTTGAAAAATAAATAAAATAAAAACTGTTAAGTCAATGACTCTTTAAGGCTGCATAAAAAATAAAGTTGTTTCTCATCCCCTCCCTCCTCACTTTTTGGAGCCGCACCACTTGGTTTTTTTTTTAATGCTAAAAAAGGTGTTAAAAATTGAGCTAAGTTGATCAAATATCAAGACCCTGCTTTCCTCTTTAAAGGATTCTCTTAATTGTTGATGTTTTTAACAATGGAATTGTCGTCAAACCAACATCTATCTATATCACATCGAGTTAAAAGACAGCAACTGAATGTGTAGTCAGCATCTACTGAGGTTAAACATGGATTGTTCAGACTCTCCCCAACCTTTAAAAAAAAAAACCTCCCTCCCTCCACACATTTTGAAAAACCTTCGGATGAGAAACAACTTATTTTTTTATGCGGCCTAAAATAAAAAATATCTATACTTGTATGTTTCCTGTTTTGAAAGCTTTCATTGCCTCATGAGTCATTAACCTTAAGAGAACATTTATTTATGTTGCAGCCGGATAAATGTGATGATTGCTTAAAACATTCCACCTTTATTACAAGGGTAGCTTTGCGATTCAAGATCCCTTTAACAGAACAGATCTGATGAACTTTACTGATGAGTCAGTGACCCCTTACGGTAGCATTCGCGTTGATGATCCCTTAAAGGAGAACATTAATCCTCATTTCCTGACGAGTTTGCTGGTTCCTTAAACAGAACATTAATTCATGTTGTCTGCGAGGTTTACTGCGCGGCATTGGTAAACTGCACCACCTGTTACGTATATATGCGTGTATTTTTAGATATGTGCGATAAAATTAGTAAACCACAAAACAGTACTATTAAAATGTTGATGTAGTATTAATTTATTAGTGAGGAACTGCACACATCCACTGATGCAGACAGGATGACCTCGCTAAAATGACATTGGAGCCAACCGTACAAACCAACTACCAACTCGTTTGATTTTAGACGCTAGACGAAGATGCTAACTAGATGCTAGCATGTTAAAATATTTTCAACTATAGCGTCTTTGAAATAGCGTCTAGCTAGATGCTAGATGTGTCTTGTAAGTATATCATTGGCATTATCATATGTCCAGTGGCCGATTCCAATCTAATAATGATGCATCGTAGCTACCCAGATTGTAAATTTGATTTAACGAACACCAAACACCCATTACGGATGCAAGTGCCACTCTCTAAAATGCGCAAGCCATCCAGTAAGGTCTCATAGGGGCCACAATTTGATGAAAAATATTTTACATTTATTTATTGTTTCAGTACTAAGTGCACATGTAGCAAATTTCTCACAGTGGTTTGTAAGTAAAACCAAACATTAAGGCCCGTATTCCAGAAAGATGCTTAGCTAAACCATTGTTTAACTGAGCATCAACTGTCCAGGAATGATACGCATCATTGCAGCATTCAATCAGAACAGTTCAATGAGTCGTGCTGTTGACGAGAAATAAAACTTTGATTTAGCTAAACACCTTTCTGGAATACGGGCCTAATTGTTTAAAAAAATGTAAAAAAGGTTTTTTTAACCTAAATCTTGCAAATTGACCATATGTTAGTGTACGATGCATCATAAGCTATCTAGGATTTTAACAGAGGAAACATCCGAACAATTTGTAACAGTAAAAAGGGTGCAGAGATGCTTGTAACAAAGGTTTCAGATCTTCACCTCTTTTGTGCATTTATACTGACCACAGGGTCTACCATTTGCAATTGCTGCAGTACAATTGGCAACCAAATAATGGTGAATTACCTGATTATTCAATTAAAAAGTCACAATCTATCGTCCAGCTAATGGAAAACGTTGCTCATCAACATCAAATTCCAAAGATATTCGTCAAATTCCCTGAATTATTTGGCTTTACGCCAACCTACTTGAGCCAAGCTATCAATTTAAAAGTCCCAATACTAGTACATTTTAAAATGAATTGTCTTTATCGACCTATATGATTAATGAATTACGCAGGAGTTTCCTACGCACTTAAAAGTACATTGTATATGCAGACAACACTTTGAGCAGTCTCTGGTCATTAGTCAATTTACAGGGACTAGCCAAGCTCCAGCCATACTTTCTAAAAATGAATCGGTAAGTGCGGAAAAGATTCTGGGATTAAAAATTGTGGCTGGTCCCTTTAATCACTGTCAATATACATATGCTTTATTAATGTCATGTAAAAGGTTGTAATTTTGCAGGATGACACTGCTATATTTTTCGATATTTCTAAATCTCTATACTTTGATCAACACTAAACATGCTAACTAGTCAGGCCTATTTATGTCAATGGATATAGAAAAGTTCGTCTGTAAATCCCCAGTATTCAGTGTGCGTAGCTGGACGCTGCACAATTGCAGCAGATGCACCGCATTTAAAAACATTGGTATCTATGGCACATGCGAGTTTGATTCCCTCTGCTTGCAGATAAAGAAATGCCTCACAATCTGTGCCTATTTAGTGATGAACAAAGTATAGAAAAACTCACATGCTGATTCAATGAAAAGATTTGAAACACTGTTATACAAATATTGAATGCCTGAGAGTGCAATAGTACAAAATATATCATGAGGTCAAAATTTGGACTTTTATATTTCACGAGGCGTAGCCGAGTGAAATGGATCGGTCCAAATTTGACCGAATGATATATTTTGTACTATTGCACGTGCATAGGCATTCAATATTTGTTTTATATCATGATATCACACAGATTTATTTCATGCCGTGCAATAGTACAAAATATTGCACGCTCAAATTACTGTAAACATGTATAAGGAATGACTGAATGAGCACAAACCCATCAGTGTTGTGTCATTGATATATCTCTCCCTTGACCTATCAAAGCCCAAGCTCAGAGTGCAAAATATCCGGCCTGCAAAATATATGGGCAATTGGGCACTATTGGATGTAACTAACAGTTGAGCACTGATGGCTCGATATAAGACATAGCACAAAAACAGTTAGAACACAGAAAGATTTTACTATTAGCATAATTTACTTTGAAGGGTAGCATGGAATGCAAAATGGGAGTGCTCTGTAAAGCATTCAATAATGCAACTCAAAAAAGTAATCCAAAACAGACACCCATTTTTTCCAGAAATGTAGTTATAGGGGACCTACTATTCTTTTGTAGCTTTCCCTCGCTGATCAGGCTCTTTTACAATATTCTAACAAAAGTTCATTTACATCTCCAGCGACTTACAAATTTTCAAAATAGATAATATTTGGCTCGTTGGAAAGTGAATGCAATTAGGTTCCTTATATGGTCATTATCTCATCTTATAGCGTTTATCACGCATTCCCAAACTTCCTGCCCAAGCAAGCTCTACATTTATCCTTGATTCACTCATTTCACAATGTTGGGGAGAAGCAAAGGAAACTTGGTATGGGCAGATTAGGTTCAACGATGAAAAGATATCGGTGAAAATGAACAAGAATTTGCCAACTGTAATATATCAGATTCTCATCTACTACCAGTATCTATTTTTTACAAGCGATATATTGGTCAATTGAAGGAAGGCAATGACCTCCAAGATCCAGGGGAAATGGTTTTTTTTTTCCAAGTCCCATCAAACAGTTAAGCTTAACATATCCCCGGAATCTTTATTCTAACCCTTACTGTAACAATAACCTAACATGACCTCAACAAACCCTAGAATTTCAGATCAAAGTACATTGATCATTGTCATCATCAACAACATTCTTCAGCTGCAGAGCAGGAGACTACCAGATTTTTTCAGCACATTGATCTTGGACAATTGGGGCAACTGGTTCATCATACTCCTACACATGTTTGATATAAGAAAAATTTGCAGGTACCCAGGTCTCCTTTTGCTGTGCGATGGAATATAGAAAGCAATTGACGTAACTTTTGGTGGGTTTAAACCATACATATTTTGAGCTCCTTTAAGGCTGCCATCACATAAAAGAATGCGGTATATGATTTTCACTGTACGCGAATAGAGGAGACACTCATATTCTTAGTGACGGTGATAATTACCTGTCAATTTCAAATATGAGCACCTTCCCAGGAGGGAGCGTATAGCAAATATTGTGTACAGTATAATACTTCTCTGTGATCGCAGCCTGAGGTTTAGGCTGTGCTCAAACTAAGATCATAATATGACATGCAAATTGACCCATTTCTTGGTAAATTTGGCGTTTTGAGGTAAAGAGAATCCTCCCTCCCAGGGCAGTAGCAAACTGTCAATGAACTTCAAAATATGTTTTGCTTTAATATTCCTGTTAATGCATGCTTCTGCACATTCTCAATCAGTAACATTTCACTATGACAGGTAAAAGCTCTGAAATAGAAGGGAAGCAACCCAGGGGGGGGGCACTTACATTGACAGTAGGTATGGGTATGTGCCGCGCTCAAGACCCATTTTCAAGCCTCCTCTTCCGCTCCCCAAGATGCTCATTTCAAGATTACTTCAGTTCTGAAGACCCCATTTTCAAAGAAAATAACTCAAAAGTGTGTTTTATTAAGTTTTCAACCTAATTTTGAGCGATTTTCAGCTCAAATAGTTGGGTTTTTATGAGAAAAAGCAGTTCCTGAGACCTCAATTCGGAAAAAAGTTAGTTCCACAGACCCTATTTTTGACCAAAAATCAGTTCCACAAGACCCAATGTTGAATATCACAGATATCACATACCTACCCAATTTTTTTTTGAATAACCCGCCCCCCCCCTCTCCCCCTCCTGGGGAAGCAACAATAAAGGTTATGAGGAGGTCAATCCCTGAGAAGGGGATAGGCTTCCCCTCTGACCAGTGACAAATGCTCTTGTTAGCTACCTACCCTTGCACTTGTATTAACGTTAATGACATAATGTGACAACATTCATTAGAGGATAACCAACAATCCCCAATCATGAATTGGATCGGATATTGTTCTGATTCTCTCTTGAGGTTATTCTTAGGTCAGATCAATGGTGTTCAGAGTTCTCAATTTGGACATGAAGACTGAAGAAGGTTTGAAATCAAGACTTTTCATGTACTATTATTACATTTTGGAGAAATACTTTAGTCATAATCTAGACAGAAGAAATAAACAAGTCTTGTCCCAGACAGACGTGGTAACTGTCTGGTCCTGTCCTAAACTGCTTCCTTTGCACCCGGAGGGAGAGGGGGGATACCAACATATACAAGACAGGGCATATGTTGATGTGTTATTCCTAAAGGTTACTTTTTTTCATGAGAAAACATAAGACACTGTTGCTTTATACAAGAAATCTTCACACATGGGTCCCATTTTCTAGAAAAACGTCTTTAAAACATTGTAAAAAAAAGATGGACCTTCCCATCATGCAGTTTCCAATTGTAATTTTGTTCAGGTTGTCATTATTAAGATGAAACTTATATATCTAAAATGCAAAATTGGGATGAGGTCTTATATGTCAATGTATCATTCATTACAACCTGTACGAAGAAATCTAATTGGAAGCAAGGCATGATGGGAATCCTAGTTATCTTCTTTTAAACATGTTTTAAATTATATGTAAAGATCCTAAACCTTATTTTATTCACATGGAAATTGTGAAAAATTGGCCTTCTTTACCAAAAATCCAAAGAAATAGGTACCAATATCCTTTTCAAATGGATACCCTTTCATGCCAAAATGACCCATAATAAGAAATGCCGGGATAGGAGTTTTGACACTAAAGAAGCAAGACCCATTCTCATTCAAACTAAATCTTGAGTACCCTCAGACTTTGTACAGAACAGAATACAAATCCTGTACAATATTACCACAGAGAATAACAGGAAATGCCTGATCTCCCTAGCTCAAGCTAGCACAGGTCCTGTTCAGTTTCAGAACGGCTGGCCTGCCTTGACGTTTCTAAATCCAGGGAACGCTTTTCCTCAGACAAAAACATGGTCTATCACAACAAATAATTTGTAGATAATACAACCAACCTCAGATAAAAGAAAATAAGACAATGTCTGAAGCCATGGGAATATACATTTTGAATGCAGAAATGGGCCACCGATTCAACTTCATCGACAAAACTCTAAAAAGTTAATCATGTTAAAAGACATCAGATTTATTCAGACAAAAAAGACCATCATTTATTACTTCTATCAATAGCCAAATTTACTTATATTTGAAAAAATCCTACCCAGAAATCAATGTTTTATTATTGGCGAACCAAAAAGTTCTTCAAATTTACTTTTAAAGTTCAGACCATTCTTATTTTTGACAGGTAGACCTGAAACAATACAAATTAATTGGCTAATTAGGTTAGGGCATATCCATAATACTTCAGCAACTTATGGCAATATCGTCCACTGAATTACGCCTTATTGGGTGTGTGAATTAACCCTTTCCTATTGTCCTATTAAGCTTCTTCATGATGAAAGACATCATTCTTTTTTTAAGGTGTGGCATTTTCATAAGGAAAACATTTTTGTACCTGTACTCTAGAATTATCTTGTATGATACAAAAAAAAGAAGAAATTACTTCACATTTTTTTGATAAGTCTGGACAACACTTAATAACAGAATGTTGTATACTAGCCACCACCGATTAATTTTTCTATACATATGATGATATTTGACTCTAAAAATAGTATTACAAATAACAAGCTAAATATATATAATAATATTGTTTACTTATTTCTAACAAGATGATAAAGCTGTCCAAACTCTGCTTTGTTAAGTTTGAAATAATTTCTAACCACCAAGTCTAACAAAGTCCAAATTTTGATCAAATTTTTACTTAGAAATATGGAGCCTTAAATGCAACTTGCAAACTTGAATCTAAGTCTAATCCTAGAAAGGTTCACCAAAAGAACCCCAAATCATGAGGCACCTTTTATGTTCATTGTTGATAAAATTTACACAAAACATTGCTAAAACTACTGGAACCCCCTATTTTGTTGCTTGTCACTTTGTTAAAATCACTGGAAGTAATTGATGGTTGACTAAAATAAAGCCCCCTGAAAAAATACTGGCTGTATGTCTGTATGTTTGATCCAGGTTATAAGTTCACACACAAACCTCAATCATAATCCTCAAACTGATCCTAAAATTTCCAGGTAAACGTAAGATGCAACTGATCCAAATAATATGCCCCAAAATAATTAAAGGAGCATGAACGATTGCTTCAACTTTTTCCAAACTATTTTGAGATTTTAAAATAAAACCATTGCGCAGATTGTTATCATCATGGAATTTTACAGTTAAACATGACTTGTTTTAGAAATGAAAGTTGAAATGGGTCTATTTATGGTCACCATAATTATAGCAAAGTATAGGGAGCTCCGAATATAAAAAAAATCCAAAATGGATGGACTTATTTATTAAACTTGTATTTGAAACTGAAATCTCTTTATTGGTAATCTTTCATTTGATACCGAAAACAAAATGTTGAAAAATCGGATCAATTTCCTCTAATAACGTTATGTAGACTCTGTACGTAGCGTTGACACATTTAAACAGAGTGTTGAATTGTCCAAGAAGCACAATCCGACCAGGTCACTGAACTATATCTCAGGAAACAAAGGTAATTAATACAGATAATCATATTATGACGTCTTGTCTTGATTACAGCAAAGTCGTTTGCTAATTAGCCAAATGTTCTACGCCTAATGCCTAAAAACAATGATCAATTAAACAAACAAATGAGTTACCCGCACCACAAAAGTGCACATTTACTACAATTTAAGTATGGTATATCATAAAACAAATAAGTTTTCCACAAGAGCACATTTAAATACTTTGAAATGTACATTTTTTTAAATGAAACCATTCTTTGCAAAAGATACCCCATGAAACAAAAAGTACATGCACGAAATGTGTAAACCATTACAAAATTTGCCTGAAACATTCTCTCAAAATCATATAATTTAAAGCTAAAACAACACTATACCTTTAAACAGCTGCCTTTCCCATGCTGCGCTGTATAAATATGAGCAAAACTCTCAATCTGTATATAGAAAATTAGGCCTTATCTAAAAGAATGACAAGGGTGTGGGGGCATAATTTGATTATCTTTGAGAAAGCGATTCCAATATTATTGTCCTTGAAAACGCCAAGGAGCTTTAAAGTCAAAATATTCAATAAAAATCAATCTGACAATGTAATATAATCAATATCAAAGAAAAAATGTTTTTCAGAATATTGGTATTACCTATTTGGTATAAGAAAAATGCAAAGGGGTCCTATATTTTAAGGCCAAATGTAGTACAGCAAGTGACCCCCTCTTTCTTTTAGATCTGGTATGTATGTATAATTGCTAATCAAATTCTAGTAATTACATAAAAGATTGTTTCGGCACTTGTTAATAATTAGAAAATAATCACAAATGTCAATAGTAGTATTGAAATAAGACTACATGTAGAACTTAAAGGGGTATTGGACAAGTTCAGCATCATCCCTAAACTTTCCCCCGAGGATTTTGAGATCTTTTTCATCATTAGAAGTATTAGCGGTAATGATAGCAGCATGCAAAGTTTCATTGTCAAATTCAAACCCTATATATCAAAATATTTAGATATATCCTTTGATTTTTAATTATCGTTGTCGACAATGATAAATACTGCCCCCTATAGTTAGGTTTTTAATCATTGGTCTTTTCAGGAGATCTAATGCAAACTCCAAATTTCTTTTGGTTTATCTGCAATCTATTATGTAAAAGGAATGTTTTACAAACAAATCTTTGCCTCTTTCTTGATATACAGCATCAATGAATACATTTAGAGAATCAACAAACAAAGTAAAATTCAAAATTTTGACTTTTTTGAAGGTTTGATTAAAATTTTCCCTATATCTGATAATTGACTGTTATTTTCTAACATATGAAGTGCAACTCATCCATAAATAAAATTTTGTCCAATGCCCCTTTAATGTAATTCCACTAGATGTAATTCCATACATAGTAATTATTGGTATGCATCTATAGGTTCATTTTCTGTTCTTTATTTTATAATTCTTGCGGTTCACCTTGTACGAATAAATCCCACAATTTTTAAAAGTTTTGATTCTTGTTTGTAAAAGAAAAATGTCTTGAAAACGGCTTCTCTTGACATCAGGGAAGTGGGTAATTACTGGATGGTTGCTGTACTGGTTTCCTTGATGTAAAGTCTTCAACAATCTTGGGTTTAACTCATCTACCATGGACAAAGTCCCAATTTCCACGTAACATTTCCATAACCTGTGACTTGAAGGTATATAACCTCCTCCCCAGTGTGTGTACTATGATTGTTTTAACTAGTAGATTTGTGAACAGAGTCTAGTGAAATGAGAATATATGGTTCACCACATTGAGATGTCAAATATAGAATCATTATCGACCTGAATCGCTCTGAGCTGTCTGAATTCAGGAAAATAATAATCCGACCACTTCTTGTAAACAAGTTACAGACTTTATTTTTTCATTTTTTGATAAATCATGATGAAAACTTTATTTTGTTATTTTTGATAAATCATGTTGAAGACTTCTTGTCATGGACATTATCTATATAACCGTTTATGATCAGTATATAAAAAGACTTACTTAGTGGGATTTATCTCCATAATGCAAAAATAAAAAGATAAATTTTGAAACAAATTTTTCAAAGTGTCAAATAATGATTTGTTATTCTCAACTGAGATTAGTCAGTCAAAGTCAATCGACTAAATATAGCAAAACATTCCTTTTCTATAAATTCAATTATTACAAATACAAGGTTATTTCAAAAATAGAATAAATGACATTTTAGTTTCGGAGTTTCTGTATTCGTACTTCCATACCAAAAAATACATTGCAATAGGTATGTGTGACCCGTCATATCTAAAGGTACCTTTAGGAGTCCCAAAATCAAAATCAATATTTCAGTCTCATTTCAAAGATGACATCTTACTGAAACGGGAACCCCGTTTGCCTGTCTTTTCTATTTCAGTAAGCTTTAAGCTTCACATTTTGATTCACCATGAGCTACTGTGAAGTTCCATTGTGATGCATGTGTCGTCATGATTTTTATACTTTTTATATTCGATTTGTTATCGGAACTTTCACGATGATGAACAATTGTCAAAACTATATATATTCATGTTTTTGAGCTCAGTTATTGCTCAAACCTTTGAGAAATTGTGAATTTTATTGTGCTTCTGTGGCGAAGAAAGTGATTCGATCACGTTCCGGTCGCAAAATTTGGCAGTCATTCAGGCAAATTCGGCCCCAGTTTTCATTGCTTTACCTTCGAAAACTGCATTAAAAATGTAAGCAGGAGTAAAAATAACTTCCACTTTTCATAAATTTTGTAAACATACCTGCGTAACTTGTGTTTTAAGACTAAAATTTAGCCAAATTCAGACGCTCGGTTCCGTTACATTACTTTTAAATATTTTGGGTGCAAAGTTAAATCTGTTTACAGCCTGTACCTGATTCTGAAAAGGATAGCTTTTGGTGTTTAAAAGATTATGTACTCTCTAAAACTGTAATGGAGAGGGGATGTTTATCTTGGATTTTATTATCTTTTTTAACGTTTTAGATGTTGGAACCTGATTGACATTATTCTATACACATCCAAGGCAACGTTTCTGATAAAATTTGACCTCTGACATGATTTTTAACTATGTTAACCTTTAACGTCCCATAGCACGTAATATACTATGCCGGTACCTAAAGAACTGATGGGTCACATATATAGTGTCAACATTTCTTCTCTGAACTAAAACTGAGACAAACACATGACACATTGAAAATCTAGATATCCAAGTATTGAAACAAGGTTCTTGAAATCTAAAACAAACATACAAATAGGCCCTGTATACGCCTACTGGTTTCATTACAAGTGTGTAATTATCTGCAATAAAGAGAGTATCAAAAAGAAAGTTTTTGCATGTATCATATTTCAGCATAAAAATGCTGAGGCATACCATGGACTTTTCATCAAAACATGAAATGAATTAAAATAAAAACATATGCTACAAAGGCATGAGAGTGCACTTTCATGAAAAAAAAAAAGCTGAAAAATCTGGATTTTCATGTAATATTACTAAAAACAACTCAAAACAGTCTGAAAATAAAGAAAATTGAGGAATCAATAGCATCAAAAACTCTAAAACCAGCAAATATGTAACATCAAAAACTCTGAAATCAGAGAAAAAGCTGAAAAATCTCATACCCGGCTACAACAAAGTCAATTCTTGTATGTACCACACACAGTTTGGTAACTGTCCATTTAATACCAGCTAGCACCTAACTCTATACCCTAACCCTAAAACCAATAACTCTAATGTTAATCTAACTCTAAAACAAAACCATAATTTTACCTCCCAAAATAATCCAACATTTCAACATTTATATTGCCCATTATAGTTCTTTGAACAGGTTTGCTTTTGTGTTGTTTGTAGAACTTTTATATCATTGAATTCAGGCCTCTTGCTTTAAGGTATGCAAGTGCAATAGCACACCATTATACATAAGATGAACTTGAAGTTATGTAATTTTCAGCTCACCTAAATCCAGAAACTGGAAAAATTATACACAACTGGGCACCAAACGCTCACATAAGTGCAACACCTACAGAATACCTGAACAGCCAAAAGAATATGTAACATATCAAGCATTTTCAAAAATTGAGGGCTGTGAATTAATGCAATGCCCCATTCATACCCCAGCAACGAGGGTCTCTGACGAAGAATTGCAACTATCGAGCTAGTCAAGTGCTATTGCTGTAAATGCACAGGGAAGCATATGATTTGTATGGCATCATGGTCAAGTGTTTTCACGTCCGACCAGTTTGCCATGTTGCATTACTGGTTCTCCACATGTGGGCACTATTTTGTATCCCGAGACTAAATAATGCTAGAAAAAAGATTGCAATTTCATAATGGAAAAAAAACTACGCATTCAAAAGCTAGGCCCAAAATCTTGGGGGAAATCCCTAGAGATTTAAAACATGTATATCCACCAAAACTTAAGAGTTTGGTGAGTCTAAGATTCAGATATGCAGCCTAGTGCGAAGCTTGCTGACAGAGCATTGCCTACAGACATAACCTGTTGGCCGTATGTAGCAAGGCTTGAACTCACCACCAACGGATGAGTTCTGCGCTATTCCATTAGACAACGAGAACTCTCGCTGTAATCAAACTACTTGCGACATGCTGTACTTACTAAATTGTCTTGGTGATGCTGTTCAAATTGCTGCTGCTGCTGATGCTGCTGCTGTATCTGATTGTTATGGTATTGGTTGTTATGGTGATGGTACTGATGGTGTAAATTATGCGTGGCTTGTTGATGAGGATGGTGCCCTCCGGTATAGTACGGCATCATGACAGCGATATCACCGTACATTTTGATCCTGAATATGTGTTTTAAAAACTTGATCCCGATTTGAAACACACAAAAAATGAAAAAAATCCTTCAACGGCCCAGCCGCTGATCAACTTAGAATAGTAAAAATTGTACACGAAAAAGACCGTCAACGACCAGCGCTGACGGATACATAGGACGGAGTGAGCTGAATTAGCTGTGCATGGCTTGGGTGTGGGGATATGAGGGCTTACAGTGACGTCACTTTCCTGCCGTGGAAATTGCACTGCTTGCTGTACTTGTAGGACAGTCTCATAACTAGGGACTAAGTATTTCCTGTCTGAGTAATTTTACTGGTGAAGGGAACTTTTCACTTAGGTATGAAAGCAACGTTGATCTCGATATTAAGTAGCAGTTCCTAAAACAGTGACATGAAACATGCTGATGTCATATACTGCACATTTGGAATGATCTAAAGCAATTACTGTAAACCTTGATATTTTTAGTGCATACAAATTTTAGCGCTTTACCAAATTATATCAATTCCTCAGTTGTACTTTCACCATGTTGATATTTTCTCAATTGAATTGAATTATAATATAAATAAATTATAACTTCAAATGTTTTTATTGTGAAAATAAAAACATATTAAAATTGACTTGGTGTATACATATGACTAAAAATCAATATTTTAAAATGAAAATTTTCACTCTTTTAATCCAAACTATCACTGGATAGAGTAAACACAGGATTAAATCCACAGCAGCCAAAAGCCTAATTACCTCCAGGTTAAATACTTCCCCCTTTAAAAAAAACATGGCTGTCTGTTACAACTATACCATAGCAACGAAAAGAAGAGCTAAAATTAGAAGCACATTTGTAACCCGCATTGACATCAACACTACCATAACATCGTCAATCTAGTCTATGAACAAACAAGAGAAATCAAAAAACAAATTAAGGAGTCACCCTGCAGAAAGATGTTACTGTCTTGGTTTTTACTTTCGAGTTACAACTTTCTGCTGATGTACGTAACTTCTAGCCCTCACTCCTTCAAATTATAGTATATAACCAGTGGGACAGTGAAATTGGTTAAATCAGATTTCCTCTACGCAGATTGTGGGACTTGAATCCAAATGTTCTTTGAAAGAGCTGTGCATAGCAAATAACAACACAATGTGACCTGTGTGATAACAGACGATTTGTCAAAAACAATTTTCATAAAAAAAAGTTTTCAGAGGATTTTTGAAGAGAAATCAGTACTGATTTTGATTAGAAACAGAGAAAAAAATAGGGTTGGTAGGTCAGAATTTTCTTTTTTAAATTTTTGTTTAAAGTCTATGTTTCACATACAAGAACACAAAATATGCAACACATATACAAAAACAACTAAATCTTTTCTGTAACACATCTTTTATTTGTCATTTTGAATGTCCTTCAAGCCATATCTCAGGCCCCCATGAATTGATTCCTTCAAATTTGGGATTTGGAGGTTTTTTACCATGCTCAAAAAAATAAAAATATCTAGGGTCGGTGGTAAAAATAGGGTCGATCGGGTTACGCCAATCAAACAATTTTTTTTAGGCCTTATGGAGGGTTAGTTATTTTACCTCCAGCATTTTATGGATCATGCACATACATTTCAAATCATTGGGAAATTGGTATACTATATAGATACTGCAGGAGTGTGGATATGGTCTGACTCTGTGCATGAAATAAAGTGTACGCACTGTCTACGTGTCAATTCAAGATTTACACATTCAGGCGCCTTTCCTTCAAAAGAATATTAATAATAATAATAAAGCGTTCTTATAACGCTAAAAAATCATCCTGATGGATCTCGAAACGCGTGAAAACAGGAACAATGAACAAAGACAAACACGACGAAAAATTAAGAAACGGGAAAT
>JXSR01S035492.1:1851-15038 GCA_000969725.1 Ophiothrix spiculata
AAAAACAGCTATCACACAATTATAATAAACTTATACAATCAATATGAAAATAAAAGAATATTGGATACCAGAAACACTATTGTGATAATCCCTAATTTTACAATTACATGAGCTACGAGTTTCATCAATATTACCATGAAAGTAGGAGATGAAAAAAAACTACAACAAGTTATGATGAAAGTAAAACTCACACTGCCGCCATATAATTATTTAGATCCACTTCAAACAAACTATATGTGATGATCACACATCGTTTGAATATGCTCTGATCGTCAGCAATCGATGTTACATTCCAAGTAATTCCTTTGCAATGAAAATGATATATCCGATATTTAGAAATCATCGAACCACCCGCTCTCTTTCGAATCATTTTTTGATATGTGTATCCACTTGAATTGAACTTTTCTTTTACTGGGACTCATTGGGACCTAATAAAATATAGCTAAATATCAAAAGCAACTTCGAAATAAACGACAACAGCAACAATCACAGACCGGAGACAACCGGAACATTGAGAGATTTATGTTTGTATCATTTGTCCTCCACTTACCAGGATCGGTTGATATGCGAATCACCCAAATATCAAAACTGTAAGATTTATGGTGCACGGTGAATTCTCATACAAAGATCTATGATCTGCATTGTCATTTAGGTTCTGATGTGTTGGTTCGTGCGTAAAATCGCTAGCAAGTTCAAAAATCTGCCGCATTCGATACCGTCAGCCATGACATTTCTTTCAGCGTTAGCAAGACAGGTATGGAATTGGTGGAACTGTATTAAACTGGTTCAAGTCATATCTGAAAAATCGCTGTCAATCTGTTGTCATTGACAAATTTGTGTCTGACTCGTTTCCCCTACCCTGGGGGTACTCCACAAGGACCATTTAAAGGCCCCCTTGACATTATCATGTACACTGCCCCCCTTAGTGATGTCATTAGGTCACATAATGGCATTGATCACGTAATTTATGCTGACGACACGCAAATCTACTTGGTTATGAAAGCTGCTGAACAAGTTGATGCTGTAAAGAAACTTGAAGAATGCGTTACGGATGTCCGATCTTGGGCAATAGCCAACAAGTTAATGCTGAATGATCAAAAAACTGAAGTACCGTAAACCGGGTGACTTTGAACGCCGGGGTGACTTTGAACACTTTGAGTTGATCAAAGTAATCAGCCATTATCACATTTATCCTTAATTATATAATGTTTTTAAATTAATGATTGAAAAGGGGATACTATAAGAAATGTTACATCTTAGAGACATTACCGTAGGTGTTGCCAGTTGTTTGTTATAGCCTTAGAAATGTGTTGTCAAATTTAGGCACTTCCGGTAAACAAATTATTTAACTAAAATTCATCTTTAAAAATCTTTTGAAATCGGTCCTTCCGTTGTGGAGATATTACGATTTTTATGCAGTTTGATAGTGCTATATTGGAGAACAGATGTCAAAGTTCAACTCTTTTATTTTCTTTATATTGGCATGGCACCAAGATATTACAGTCTTAACAAACATTTTTGATCATATATTTAAATGTTTTTATTGTACAAGCTTCAAACTTTCAGAGTATGTTGCTAACATCATGCGCTTCAAGAATATGACTTAAAATGTTGAGTTATATATACATCAGAAAACGGCTAATTTGCAAAATTAATGACTTAATTAGCTGATTCCTGATTTCACGACATGTTATCAGAAATCTAGATCACAGAACTCCACAACCGTTATATATTTGGACTTCACACTTTTCATATACGTTAGCTTTGAAGTACTAAAATCAGTTTTAAGTAACTATGCATCTGATTTGCATAATTAATGACACAATTATAATTACCTATATTAGGCACTTCAGTTACCTGTTACATAACAGGTGAACGGCTGAATCCAAATAAAAGTATACATTTCTGGAAGCGGATTTGCATACTAAACATGATGGTGAGGTCATTTTTGAACCAAAATGTGTAATTTTGAGTAAAACACTTTGGTAGTTGTGAATGATGATGAAGATGATGATGATGAGGAGGAGGAGGAGGAGGAGGAGGAGGAGGAGGAGGAGGAGGACGAAGAGGAGGAGGACGAGGAGGAGGAGGAAGAGGAGGACGAGGAGGAGGAGGACGAGGAGGTGGTAATCGCACCTAAATAGTCAAAGCTGGTAAGAAATTGTATTTTTTCGGCAATTTTATATCAGGAATTTTGATGCCAAGTTTTATATTTTACATAACTTCATATTTAAACAAATAGCGAGATCTCGATTGCGTAGTGGATAGTGATTATATAATAAAAACAGGTAAAGTAGTCTTACACTTACAAGTTACTTAATTTGCGCACGCTTATTTGATAAGGGTTATACATTTGCATAGTTATCTAAAACATAATTAAATCTAAAATTCAATTATTATCTTTATTGAATAATATTTTGTTGAACTTTTATCGTAAAAAGCTATATCAAGAGGCGGTAACTGTCCAAACAAATAAAACTGGAAAGCCTACCCGTTTCGTTACACTTCATACTTTGAGTGACAGTTAAATTGATGATTACATATAAATAAGAATAATAAATAATAAAGCTTACTGAATTATAATAGGAATATTCTTAACAGTAGAATTGGAATTAATTATAGAGGAGTATGATGGTCAACAATATACGGTACACAAAATAAAAATTGGATTGTAAGATAAGACTGATCAAATGATTATTTGCATTTTTTAACAGAGGTTTAATGAGGATCTTAGAGGTGCCTGAGATTATTTAAGCTGACCGGGGGTGTCTTGATTCCCAATTCGAGACATTGTAAACGTTTATTTATATATTCACTTAAGGTCACAGACCATTGGCGGTCTCAAATATGTAAACAAATTAATCAAAACTTACGCAATAAAAAAATATTTTTTCCTAAACTTTTAAGATGGAAAAGCACATTTTCTATTGACTCTTTTTTCATATCTTCTAAAAACTTACCTATTTAAACTATTACAACTCAATTTAATTTAATTTAATTTAATTTGAATAAAAGACAAAGAATTTCTTACAAATTTCAATTTATTTATTTATTCTTTTTCCTATGTAATCCCTTCAATGCACTAGCCCTGTTCTTCCAGGAAACTAACGTGGCCGTTGCCATACATATATAAACCATATAAATATAGAGAAACACACTACAATAACTCTATAATAATAGAGTAACTATAGAAAAAAAGATTTAAAAAAAAACCATAAATAGTTGCATCTTTGGATAACAGGTAAGACATGGTCACGAGGCTATACTCATTTTTTCCATCAAGCAAATCACCAAACTTGTGCTTAGAATCATAAACTAAACATGCGCTACTTTGGGCAAATTTTCCAAGTTGTGCCACTTTGGTGCAAATAAACCCATAAAAGGGGCCACATTTTTGATCACCAACATCAACCATTTACTACAACTGAAACTATATACTTTTCTTAATTCCCACCCTCCCACACTGGTTACGCCATTAATTATTGGCCCAAACATGGCCTACACATTTATCCATTTTGTGAGACTTAAATCTAAGAGAAATGTGCAGTTTTTATTTTTTTCTGTGAAAAATAGGTCAGTATTAAAGCAATATTTATGATTCATAAATGAATTCATAAACAGATGCTTAAACATACACAAAGCAAACCGTGATTGACAATTTGATCAGTTTGAGTATTCTTTTAGTAAATACAAATACTACTAGTGTGAAATTGGACTTAATAATTAATTTTGAAAGCAATTTGAAACATTTTCCGTCCATGGATGACAGGTATTTTTCATCTCAGAATTAGGTCAATTCAAGGATGACGTAGTGAGACTGAAAGGACTTTCAGTATTAATTTATAGTAGTATTTCTTACTACTATCGTTCAAACTTTATATTCGTCTTTGCACCTCTAAGTCCTTGTTTAGATTTTCTAAATAAGTTAATTACAGGTACATTCCAGTATTTGACGGATTATTAGTACTAAATGGCTGAAATAGATATTTCTAAATCCATGAAACTGCGACAAGTATCACTGTTGTAACCGATACCTTTATTAATTACATCATTACTACTATCGTTCAAACTTTATATTCGTCTTTGCACCTCTAAGTCCTCGTTTAGATGTTCTAAATAAGTTAAGTACAGGTACATTCCAGTATTTGAAGGATTAATAGTACTAAATGGCTGAAATAGATATGCCTTATTTCTAAATCCATGAAACTGCGACAAGTATCACTGTTGTAACCGATACCTTTATTAATTACATCTTTTAATATTTTTCATGTTCACTTTCATAACATCAATATTAATATTTTCTGCCAACAATTTTCTTTGTGAATTAATTGATTTTATTACCAGTACCTTCCAGCTGATGCTTCAGTTCAATGAAAAAGAACATTAATTTTCGTCTGCAACATTAGCATACGGTATGTCACTACAAAGGCCTGGACATACTTCTTATAATCTTATGAGGTACCAAATATTTGGAGCAACAAGTCTCTGTTATCTTATAATTCAATATATAATCCAATGTATTTTCTAATAATAACGGAGGCTTGGTGATGAAAATCAATACACCACACTTTTTTGTATGTGATGCTAAATAGTTGATGGTTCACAACACCGAGTTTCCGTTATTGATTGATGACGAAATATCCTTTGATTTTTTTGTCGACAAACAAATGAGAAGTGTTAATTTATATGCACATCTGCTAACTCGATATTGCCAATAAATAACTAATAAGAAAACAACATTATGATCAGGGTTTGATTTTCGAGACTTGTTTAAACTCGTGGAAATTAGTTTTTATTCAATAGTTATTTGCGCTACTGGAACGAGTTTAGTTTAAATCATATCTAGAATTATCTGTAAAAAGAAGGCAAGTGATTCTTTATATAAAACAATAAGTAAATCTGATGTATTGTAGGCACTACTAATTTTCTTGTTAAATTCTTTACTAAAATGTTTATTTTCATTTAATTTGCTTTATATTATCTTAATTGTATAAGCTTGTTGAAATAGACGAGCCGCGTCTTTTACAATTTAGGACAATCCGATTCTTTCGGCTTGCCTGGCTACTCAGCAGTCTCTATTTTACTTTATTTGTTGTTAAAATATTTGTAGCTGACTGGAAAAAATACTTAGACATTTGAATAGAACGCATTTTATTTGACTTGTATGTATTCAAAATATTACAAATAGCCTTACGAAATATTTTATGAATATGTATTTACATTTTCATACATATTTACATTTTGACACATATTATAGTTTATAAGAATGTTGTTTTATATTATAATCTTGTTTTATGCTTTTTGTTTCTCTTATAGTGATTTTCTTCCTAATGGTTTCCACTGGGCATTGTGTAACATTCTTTTTATATTTTGTCCTACTGTGCTTTTTTTTTCTCAGTTCTTCCTGAGCCTTTTTTGTGACATATCTTCCTGAGTTGGTTTGTTATCCCCCACCCCCTGTGATTTTTAAAATTGGGACCCCAAAGTTATATTGTTTGGTACTATAGTATAGGATAGGGTCTCCTCTTTCTATTGATACCAAGATCATAAAAATCGGCGTTACGTAATTATGACGTCGGTTTTTTTGCTAATAAATGAAGAAATTGACAATTCAAACATATCCTGTAAGTTTCAAAATGGCGATTTAAAAATTGTTCGTGGTGGCAACCACCCCCTACCCTCGGACTTTAACGGCCTACCATAACCCATCCTTAGGTGGTACCCTCTTTCTTCATCAAAATGACCGCAAATGATGTAAAAACAATGACATACATGTTCTGGGGCGCTTCATTTTGCGTTTTGGTGCAATTGGTGATCATCCGTTAGGGAGTGGTAACCCCCACCCTCCCCCTTAGGAAGACGATGGTTAAGCTTTAAGCTTTAACTAAGCGTTTTTGGTCATCATTAGTTATCTTGATTTAAATTATTTTTCTGTGTAGTATAATTATATATGTGCAATTGTCATGAGCAGTTTTTATTATTTTAACATTGCTATTTGTATAATTGTTTTCCGAGTACGAAATAAAATGAAATATCAAAATAAAATAAAACATGCTTCTAAGCTCATCCAAAATTGATGATAGATGAAAGAACATTTCATATGATATATTCGCTTAAGTTACCCCATACCACGTGGTGTAAGGAATAACATGCAACTATTTATATTAGATGAAGTAGCAGAAACCACTGGTCGTGATACTCACAAAGAAAATGGTTGGCTGGATAATTTCCTTCAGGCGTCTTATTCCGATTTTGTCACATGGTTAATTAGAGCAATTGAAAACACTTCTTTCTGGATGTTGAGACATTCGATCGATTCACCTGACAGGAAGACATGTACTTGGTCAATGTTGGTTGTCAAAAATACATTGACATTAGATAACGATTTCATCTATCCATTTCGATTTTTGATTTATTTTTTAGATTTTCGTTACATTATTTATTATTTATTTTTAGAATGTTGTGTCGATTTTCATCGCAAAATCTATTCCTTAAATTCGGAGTAAAAGTTCTGATTTTCATTGCACCATTGCATCTGTTACTTGTTTGTGGAATAAAATGTTGATTTTCATTGCAAGGTAGAATAAAGCATGGTACATTAAAAAGTGAAATGGTTTATTTTGAAATGAGACAGTATGTGTAATCTTTGAAAATTCATTTAAAGATGAACAACTGAAGATCAGTATTGTTTCATCACTTAATACAGTATATATATTATACCTTAAGCATGGCGTGAAGTCAAATGAAATTGGACGTATAATGGAAATATTGTTAGTGTTTTATATATTACATTATTGTTTTGACAATTCATATTCTTAAATTCTTAAGAGTTGTAACCAGATTCATTCGATACTTTGTTTCTGCAGTCTTTCAAGAGTAGTCAGGAAAACAAAAATCATTGTAAACACATCCTGTGTTTAGTAAACATAAATTTGATTGTATGTACGAGTACATTCCAAGATTTTCGTATTTTCTATGCTTATTATTTACTCCTTTCAGTACCTTTAGATAAACAGTGTCTTTTGAATGCATAGTTATTATTTATGAAATTCAAACTATTTCAACAAAATATTGATATCTTATCTTATTTTTTCAAGTCAAATAACTTATCATTATGTTACATATTATATCCTTAGCTCCCCTGAAGTAATAACTTTCATTTTTGAACAGATTAATGGAATTGATGACAATGTTTGTCAAGTGAACTTAATTTCTGATTAGAATAAATAAAAACGACACCGAGTTTTTTCTGGCCTATTTATAATATTTATTTGTTTGTGTTTTTTTTTATTGTTTGTTTTACAGAATTCTAAAATCAGTTTCCTTTCTTATGTAATTTGGGCATTTTGTGAGACTTAAATTTACGAGCAATGTGAAAGTTTTATTTTAAATAAACTGGTAATATTTAAAAAAAATATGTTGCACGTGCTCCCCCCTAGTTCGGTATGTCAGTCGGAGGAAAATGTCCATTCGGCGATGTGAACAACAAAAAATAAAGAAAGGGAAGGAGAGAAACAATCAAAAGAAAAGATTAGAAAAATAGTTTGAAATGTATTAAAATCGTTGAAAAAGATATATGTGATCTGTTTGCTTTCATTCTTTGTTTTCTTTTTCCCCCCTTTTTTTCTTCATTTTTTAAATTTTTTTGCTAGTCAGTTTTCAAAAGCTACGTCAAAAAAGTTTAGGTTTACGCTGAATTCTGAAGTCATTCAGGGGACTGATGTTAGTGCCCCACCACTTAAAAATCCTTGGCACGCCACTGATGTGGATGAAGGTTTGTGTGATTATGTAACATGGGGTGTTTGTGTGCTGGTGGGTGTGTGGGTGGATAAATATGTTCTGTAATTTTACGGACACTTTTGAAGTCAGGGCAAGGACAATCACAAACAGTGAATGATGATGTGTTGTATCAAGTTTAATATCAAAAGAAAAACATATCTATAACACCATTATTTTAACAAAATATGCATACAAAAGTGAACGAAGTCCTGATTTAAATATGTCAAGAACATTTACGTTATGTAGTCAATACCTCCTCAAATGTTACATATTTAAATAACTATGATGTTATTACTCTATACTCCGAATTATGATATATCGTCTTAGTATATGTTTTAAGTAGGGGAAGAATAAATATTGTAATTTTAAGTAGGGGAAAATAAATATTGTCTTTTGAAATTCATATAATGTTAATGCATCATGTTTGATACAGATTTATCAATTTGTATTTGAAAAGCAATACACACACAATTTCGTCTTTATGTTATTTGTTTATTTGTTAAGATTTTCGCTCCACTTAAGGAAAAATGCTAAATACTATGCATAATAAACTCAAATTTATTTGTATTGTTTTAATTTTTGTAATTCTATATAAATAACCAGTGACATTCAAAACTAAAATCTGACCTGTTTTTTAGTAAAGAAAATAGTTTTATTTTAACAAGGTCATCATTATATTTATAGAAAATGCCCGAGGGTTTCAAATCATTATACTTTTCAAATAACAACCCTTGTATCGATAAACAATGGCATGAATAATAAATTACTAATGGTATCTTTGTTTGAATTCAACTTTTTGATCAAGAATTTATTGGAGTAGATATTGTAACTCCTAAAGCACCATGAGAACTGTTGACCGATTTATGTACAAAAAACATTTTTTAGAAAAAGTGCTTTGACTACGCCCTCGTGATCTGAACTTAAGTTTTAACGCTTAAAAAACTCATGGTTTATGCTTAAAGTCGTAAATTACGATCCGGAAGTAAATATTTAGTGATGTCATAATTACGTAACACCTTGAGTGACTTTCATTATATTGGTATCAAGGGAAAAGAAGACTTAACTTTGCGCCTGTCAATTTCAAAATCACAAGGACGGTGGTAACCAGGTGTTTTCGTAACCTGACCAGGTGTTCTAACTACCTTTTTGAATTTTGATTTGGTGACCATTTTTACATTGTCCTGATTTTCTGATCCGGACAAATTTATGACGTCATATTTACGTAACGCCTTGGCCGATTTTGTGATCTTGGTATCGTTGGATAGGGGAGGACTATTATACCTATCTATTGATAGTAAAACTGTATACTAACGGCTCACATACTATATATAATCTCTTTTGCTAGCTGCACATTTTTGAGAAAATCATACGCCGACATATAGGCTAGAATAGGTAGTCAGAACATCTGGTCAGGTTACAGAAACACCGGCGGTACCCCACTCCTGTGAAAGACGTGTTACAAAGAAGGCTCTGGAACACGAGGGACCACTTTGAGACCACCGTTGTTTGATGGGTTCACTTATTTTTGTTGACAAAAATGGATTGTTACAATAAAATGCAGCCCCTTAAAAGTGTTAAAATTAGTTCTGGAATGAGGTGTTGAACTGTTATTTTTGTTTCCATAATTTAACTTTACGTTTTATCTCTAAACATGCTCATTTAAGATCAAAATACATTTTTTACACCATTCATTTTAGTGTATGAATTTAACATGAATAAATTTTGTTTCTGGTATTCTTTACCTTTTTAATGTGGCAAATTATCAAAAATAATGTTCTTAAAACCTGGAAACTCCAGAAATATAGAAATAACGCCACCAATAATGTCCCTTTGGTTATAGGCTTAAAAGACTATACTTTAATGGTGATCAAACAGCGGCGAGAATAGAATGAATTTTGGCCCATTTTTAGATAAATGAAAAATAATCAAAAAAATAATAATAATATAATAATAAATTGGCATTTATATAGCGCTCTACAAAGAACACAGCGCTTTACACACAAAACAAAAATATATATAAAAGAAAACAGAAAAATCAGTTATCGGGAAACAAAAATGTCTTAAGCTGCTGTTTGAAAACAGAGACAGATGACGCCTCTCTGATGCTACAAGGAAGCTGGTTCCAAAGCCTCGGCCCGCACACTTTAAAAGCCTTGTCACCAGCTTGTCGTTTAGTACGAGACACTTTCAATCTCGTAGCATCAGAGTGCGAGCGTAGTCGACGTCTATTGTCTTCAGCATCCGGAGTATTCTGTAATTTAAGAATATCATTGAGGTATTCTGGGACTTGGTGATGCAAAGACTTAAAACAATACATCATAATTTTGTAATTAACCCTCAACTCAACGGGTAGCCAATGAAGACTACACAAAAGCTGCGACGAGCTTTGGTCCCGACCACATGCAAAAACCAGCCGAGCAGCTTTGTTCTGATGGCGCTGCAGCCGCTTCATATCAACTTTCTTGGCACCATAAAGGAGGGAATTGGCATAATCAATTCTGGAAAGAACCAAAGCTCGTACAGCGTGGTGGCAAGCATCTTGAGTCAAGAATCTACGGATCCGCCAGATATTTCTGATGTAATAGTTAATACTTCTACAAATAGCATTAATTTGACTAGAAATGTCCATAGATGAATCAAATATAACACCTAAGTTCTTAACTTTACCAGATGGTTTAACATAAATGTCACCAAGCCTAAGTTGTATATTAGGCAGATTACTCGATATACGTGGTCCAGCTATAACAATGAACTCAGTTTTTTCTTGATTCAGTTGAAGAAGGTTTCGACACATCCAAGTATTGATTTTAGAAATACATGAAGATAAATCATTCAATGCACGTTGGCAATCACCTGGGATCTTTGGATCAAAGTATAATGTAAAAAAGATTATTTTTACTATATTATTTTCAATCAGCATGATAATAGTCAATCAAATACACAAATACAACTCAATTGATAGTTGAAAGACAAGAAACAAATAAAGTATCATTTACCCACTTGAAATGAATATGCCCGAATCTTAATTAGAAATTTAAAGGTTAATGAAATCAGGTTTAGATTAAATCAAACTCCACCTATTTGACAATAGACAACTGTAAAGATTTTAATGAAGGTATTGTCCCAATATAAAATTTTCTTTGCTTTAAATTTGGCAATTTTATTAAGTCGGATGTCACTTTTATTTGAATGGAAACAAATAACAAAATATATAAAAGGATTAAAACGAAAAATAGAGAATTATTTAATCCTTAACCCTTGTCTTCCTTAATAGTCTTTTGTGTAGCACGAGAGGTCGGGGAGGCTGTGGTTACCAACCCCTTCTGATTTTGAAAATTACACGCCCAAAGTTATAATATTTGGTACTATACCACGCAACCCGTACCCTTGGACTTTGACGGCCTACCATAACCCCACCTTAAGTGGTACTCCTGTTTTTTTTTCATCAAAATAACTGCAAAGGACTTTAAAATAAATTATATAATTGCTGAGGGTCTCTTTGCTTTGCGTTTTAGTGCAATCGGCAATCATCCGTTAGGGGAGTGGGTGGGAACCACCCTCCCTTTATTGGAAGACGAGGGTTAATATACGCGAGAATACTGAAAGCTATTTTGAGTTGCAACTATCGAACTACAGTATAACGCTATTGCGTAAGAATGCACGGTTGAAGCATGGGTGGGGTGGAATCGATTTAGAATAAAATCAATCCGACCATTGTTTTTGAGTGATGGGGCACAGTCGCCTCCTCCTTGGTTGAAGTGAGATATTTGATAACTTCGTATTCACGTAGCATCGGTCCAGACGTGTGATCTAAAAGTGTGCCCAAAAGGGGGAAGGGGAACACGTACTGCCTCCCAGTTTACCATGTAAGTCGGGGGAAAGGTCCATTAGGGGATCGGGACAATAAAAAATGGAAAAATAAAGGAAAGGAGAGAAAAAAATGAGACGACATATAGTTTGAAATGTAATAAAATCACAGAAAAGGATGCTACTTCAACAAGTTGTGGGTGTACCTTTTTATAATGTCATTCGGGGGAAACCCACTCAGAAAATCTTGGACACGCCACTGCCTTAAAGCATGGGCCAACATGATTCGCACTGGCATATGCTATCATTATGGAAAATGTTTGTTTAACATATTTAAGTTATGTAAGCTGAGTTTACGAGGTTACAATTGTAAAGCTGAATTTCAAGTGCAAAATCTTAAAGAATAAGAAAGCAGCAAATTGCCAATGAAATTGAAATACTATATTTGTAATGTAGTTGTTGTACTTCTAGACCTGACATTTAGCATGTAAATTCACCATGTCCACCTCCGATATTCAGTTCAGTTCAAGAATCGAAGAAAGGCTATTTACATGTATAGGATTTTTTTTTTCAGAACGGTAAAAATGCCAATATAAACTTGTCCTCATTGATTTCTATATAGCTTAGCCTAATTTTAGAATGTGCAATTTTAGGATTTTTGTAGTTGCCAACCCTCTTCTCGACTTTCCGGTTATTTTCTTTCAACACCTCTTCCTGAGGGGGGGGGGGGGGATGTAACCCCTTGATTTCGAAATTGATATGGCAAATGTTGTCTAGTATTAAACATATTGTAGCGTCTACTCTTAATTCTTGATTAAGCAGAGCAGCGATTGATTTGTCTAATTTCCAATAACAGCTACAGTTATTTGCAAAAAAGACCCATGCGATATAATATTGAACTTTGTAAGATTTTTACATCAATCAATTACGTGAACTGTATTTGATAATAATTGATTTCATTAACCTTCGATTTTCAAAATTAAGATTTTGATATATTCAGGTGAATAATGATACAATCAGTATTCAAGAGGTAATAGACTTATATTTAATTATACTGACTGATTAAATAAAATATCTACCATAATAGATAGTATTTTGAAAAGCAATTTTAGTCAACATAATAGGGTATTAATTTATTCTGTTCGATATATTAAACAGATGACATTAAAGCGAATATACCACACACATGACATGAAAAATATTTTCATTTTTATACCGTTAAAGAGCACTTGAAAATGCAGAAATTGCATCTTCCGTTTCGTAACTGCTTTTAGTAACATTCTTCAAAATCCTTTAATCCGTCTTGATCAGAGATTTGTAACGCAATGTCGAGCAAATTCAAGATATCAGATTTAGAAAATAAGTTTTATTATTACCTATGTAATTTTGTTTTACAAGTGGCACCCGCCCACTTACATTTCAAGTTTGACTGGACACCCTGACCCCTACCGATACCTACAATTGTTTCCGCTAAAATGACTGAAAATGATAATTTTTATAATTACACAAATACACATACTTGTTTGCGTTTTATGCGACAGGGAATCATTGGCTTCCATAACTGAGGAAAGTATAAGTTAAGATTGGTATGTTTAAATAGA
>JXSR01S035497.1:2596-14245 GCA_000969725.1 Ophiothrix spiculata
TTCACATCACAGCACAACTGCAAGAGGCGCAGTTGGCGTTACATGTGACTCGCGCATCAGTATCTACGGCGCGCGTGTAAGTGGGATTATGTTGCGGATGAAGAAAATACTCATAATTCCCGCCTATTTGGTGTTGATCAAAGTATAGTTAGAGTGGCAAACTGCCAATGTGACTTCTTGGTGACTTTGGAGTGAAATAGTTACTGGGAGGTTAGTTAACCCTAACCTCCTTCCCATCATTTTTCGTTTTCAGCCTATCTCCTCGGAAATAAGGGTGTCAAAAATTGGTGGTTTCAACCGGGGCTCGAACCAGGGACCTCTCGCTTCCCAATCCCGTGTCCACCTAAACCAAGCCACCAGAGGGGCGCTGCCTATTATAGGCAGCGATTTCGTGCCCATATGGGACCCCAGTCTATGGCGTATTCGGACTTAGGCGATTTTGGTGATTTGCTCTTGTACCTTTTTGTAACCCTTGGGAGCTTTAGGGTTAAGACTCGTTTGTGCAGGAGAAGTGGCGTACCCACAAGCATACACTGTATAATGTAGTCTGGCCTAAGTGCTAAAGAAATGGAGATGGGTACCACGACCATTAGCAGAAAAGCTTCGGTTTTTAATTACCTTTTACTATACATTAGTCAACAAAAGAAACAGAAAAACAAAACTTCAAGTCATAGGAGACTTAAAACGACCACCACCCTACCATATATCTGTTACAAACATACATATCTCAGGTGGGTAAGGGTTGACCTAAAGTCATACCATTCTTACACCTCTCAAATCCACTCACTATATTTCACTGCTTTAAAATTCTTACATGCCAACAATCAAATATCACAGAGGGATAAACGACAAATTTCCAATACAGATTTTTACAAAAAAGAGGGTCATATGATAAAATCACTGTTCTTGTTCAGGTCAGAATAGGGATGACCCCATATAACAAGACTCCAAATTTTACAACTATTATTGTTTAAATAAATTTCAGACATGAACATGATTTCTGAACGCAGCCACTGCGTATCCACAAGTTGTGACAAGAACGGGACACCGGGAAGTACGCAACACCATTTCCAATCAGTAATCCACAGTGCCGCGACATCGCGCGTGTCTGAAAATCGTTGTGTATTCGCGTAAAATGCACACACAGTTGTGTTACGCAAGGCTCTAAATGTTTGTGTCCGAGAATTATTTGAAACAACAATAGGACATGATAATGAAGTATTGAAAAGATGATATATCATAGCTGGCTATCTACACGGAATGTAAATCCAGATCAATGTGCATCACCAAGATCAAGACCTATTCTTTAGACTGCCTGAATGTATAGCCACAGTCTAGATGTAAAAGCAGCTTTTGAAGATGTGCATTAATCTGCATGGATCTGCACTTCCGTGTAGATAGACTCAACATCATTGCTATATTTAGCTGAATATAAAGGGGAATTTGCCAATGTGTTTGAATGCTGTGGAATAGTACGGGCAAACCCTTCAACTTACCATCAAAACTCAAACAGCATGCGGACATAGCGTAGCCTTCCTTGCTTCCAATCTCGCAAACAAAGATCCCAGCGTCACTTGCACCTTGGATACAGATGGTCAGCGATATCGTGGACAACAACTCATCTGCCTCGTCTCTTTTGAAGCTTGATATGTAATGCTGGCAGGGCTGGAATTTCTCCCCGTTATGGTACCAAGTTAGGTAAAGTGTTGACAACGGAGAGACCTTTGCTCTACAGCTCAAGGTTAGATTAGTTTTAGTGGGTTTTTGAAGAACTACATCTTGAAGCTGCATATAGGGGAAGAGAGGTAAGCAAACTGTTTTAGTAATTGTGTTATGAATAATTTTGAAATAGGTATAGCTACATAGCCACTAGGGGTAACATAACATAAACAAGTGGTATGAAATGACCAACTCTTGTGACACTATTAGTTATCCCTTGTTTGTTCATCATGTAAAATTATTAGTTACCCCCTGCTTGTTCACGAAATACGGGCAAATATCTAGGGTCTGGTGCCATATTCCATGAGGCCGACAGGCAAAATGGAATATGGCACTAGACCCTAGATATTTCCCGTATTTTGTAAGAGGAAGCAAGAGGCACCGAATTTATCCTTTAAAGTGTACATGAATTCTGTAATCTTGTTGGTAAACTCACCATCGAAAACGAAATTTTAAAAGCTCTATAAAAAAGCATGGAAAGCTCCAAGTCACAGCCATGCCGCGCACTTGATTGGGTGTGCGCGTATTGCTCTAAGCGTGAACGCTTGCGTCACGACTAATGCGTAAACGCTGCATTCCATATGCGATACACTCTTACGCAGCAACTTAAATGACGCACAGACACATTTTTAGTTCAATTAATAATGAGCAATATAGTGTTTGTGTATGAGTCAAGGAATACGGGATATATTCAGGGTTTGGCTTATTTTTATTTCTGAAAATCATGAATATGAGTTTTGTTTATAATATGTTTGACCAATGAGATTACAGAATTCGTGTACACTAAAGGATAAGAGAAATTCATACACTCTGCGTTAAGTACACGTTGAAATTGTAAATCCAATTGGACAGTTGGTAACTTTTACGCATTCATTAATGTCAATAATTGCACGCTGCGTTTCACGTAGTGCGTTGTACAACTCAACGTACGCGTACGTGTAACATGCTCGCGCTTATATAGCAAGTTTCATTTTATAAGAAAGGTAAATCTAAATTACTATGATTAACATGCGACGATAGATGGTTGTATTTTCTATGTTTTATAGAAATAGCAAACACATTAAAAAAAACTATGCCGTTTAATTTCTTTGCAATTTAAATCGAATCATTGTCGTGTATGAATTAGATTAATAACTGCTCTTTACTTGGCGCTCATGTAATTGTACAAAAATAATGCACCTTGTGCTGAAGTGAGTGCGGACAACTCCAACTTCATCACGCGGTGCATTATTGTTGTACAATTTCACTCGCGTCAAGTAATACGCAGTTATTAATCTATAAATATTAATGGTTTGGGTTCGTATCACAAGAGACTGAAGGCTGAGTGTGATACGAACCCAAACCATTAATGTTATTGCATGAGAACATCAGGGGATAGCAAATTTATCACTCAGTACACACGAACATTGATAGCAAAAAAGACGAGAGTTTCATGAAACCAAACTATTTTCCCCAGAACTTGCTTTCACTGAGCTCACCAGGGCACAAAAATCTCAGTTTGTTTCTAAAAGAGCCTAAATCCATAGTTTATTTCCGAAAGGGCCTAAATCCACTACCTAGTGAAAATAAAGCTTTACATAAAAAATACATAAAGAAGTTCTGATTTCCTTGAGTCTTGTCATTTTAGTTAGATGACCAATTCCTAAAATGTAAGCAGCAAAAACTTGAAAAGTAATTTTGCACTTGTAACAATAAAAAAGTTTTTTGCTGGTTTTCTCAAAATGTACTCGGATGGATTTAGGCCCTTTTAGAAACAAACTTTTCATTTATTGGCATATACTCATACCTCTTCAACAAACACGGGCTTGGGTTGTTCACTAGAATTCTGTTGTGCCATTGCCACATTTGTTGGTTGATCTGAACTCGATTTCTCGGGTTGTTCACTAGAATTCTGTTGTTCACTGGGAAGCACTGTAAGAGGAGAATTCACATAAGTCAGGTACTATGAACTATATCTCAATGAGCCAAAATTTTAGAACAGAAAAAAGTGCATCTTTTTGTAACCATGCACTACAAACCTCCAGTAGTCAGCCACAGTTAAATCAGAACACATACCATACCCAGAAGTAGAGTTATGATCAAGGAAATTTTATGGAGGAATCTGGATTCGCCGCCATTTTGTGTCACTCACAGAGCAGAGTTATTGTACCTCCAGATATATTCGGAGTTTGCCCTGATAACCTGTCGAAAAGGCATTACAATTTCAAACCTACCAAAATTTCAATTTTGTACTTTTTTTTACTGTACATTGCTCAAAATGAAAAATGCTCACTTTATTGCAGGTTTGTGATGGATGGTCATATTTTCGGCACACTACTTGTGCAAAGTGATGATCGTACATAAAGAAGTGACATACAGGTGGTACACTGGCACCACAAATATTTCATTTTTCTGAGGCCAGCCGCCACTTTCAGTAAATTTACGGGCCTATAAAATGTATTGATTTAAAGATGATGTTGATATTGAATTGAACTGAGTTTTAAAAGCAAAACAGCAGTGAATTAAAGCAATTATAATAAGAATCGGATCAAAAATTTAAAATGAAGGAATATGACAATCTAAATGCGTTTTCTAGGGTATTTTGTCAAAAACTTGCTTTGCCACAGAAAAATGGATAAGCACATGGGTGTTTTCCTATACTTGCACACGTCGAATTAAACTCATCCCAAATTAAATTCAACAAACGACCATAACAGAGCCAATACTTGCACACGTCGAATTAAACTCGGCATCCCAAATTAAATTCAACAAACGACCATAACAGAGCCAAAGAGGTGCATCAGGCAATTTGGCACACCAAAACCCCTCTCCCTCCGAGCAAATATCGGTTGTGAAAGCCCAGAAGTAGTGAAAATTGTTTGCTTTATTTAAGGGATCGCGACCTGATAAGGAAGAAGTGAAAAATGTTGCTTTATTTCCGGGATCATGACCTTGTTTATTAACTTCTGGGATTCGTTTGCCATAACTCACAAGAATGGTAAGCTTAAAAACGGAAAGAAATGCACGGAAGAAGACTTTTTGAAGATAAAAAATGGGGGTGGCCATTTATTAGATCATGGGCGATTAATATATAGGTATCGGTACATGCATCAACAATACACGTCATCACACTCTTTTGCTGTCCTGCCCTTACAATCATATTTGTTTATTTGGCATAACATATCAAAATAATTAGGATAGGTAGGTCTGATCATTTTTTCTTTAACATGATTTGAGAAAATTTGACCCAGTAAGAAAAGAAAAAAATATCATTTGATAAATTACCTGTTGATGATGGCGTAAGTGGTGTGTCTTTACTCCACCGAGCTGTTGCAGCCTTTGCATCCTCCCATGGCAACAAAAAATGCTCATTATCAATTCGAAAGCCTTGACTAATAGACAGCTGAAGTTTAACAGGAATCCGCGAATATAGTGGAATTCTGATCAAATAATATAACTTTCCTGTGTTTGCCGATTTAAAAACAGTGTTTCCTTCAGGTGTAGCCAGGGACAGCCTTACAATGGTATCTCCTTCTTTGGTGTTAATCTGTTGCACTAGAGTCGCATCAAGGGTTACGTTGGGAGGTCCCCCATAGGAATTTTGTTGTGCTTGGTCTTTTTTCCTCTTCTTTGATTTCTTTGGACTCTGTGCCAGAGTCTCCCTTTCTTCATCAACAGTCATGTTGGAAGGCCCCCCATAGGAATTTTGTTGTGCTGCATCAGTTTTCCTCTTCTTTGATTTCTTTGGACTCTGCGGAAGAGTCTCCATTTCTTCCTCGTCCTCAGTTGAATCCTGGTCAAAATTCCAAACTCGCTTTTGTTTCTTTGCATTCGGACCCGAGTAGCGAGTGCCATATCTATGGCATTTCTGCGCTGTGTTTGATGAAGTGCTTGCTGCGTCCGTGTTTGGTTGAGCTCCTACAGGAGTGTTTGGTTGACCTGCTGTGGTAGAGTTTGCGGCACTTGACCCTCCCGGTTGAAATGAAACATCTACAAGGTCAGTGTCTGTCTCTGACCTGCAATCATACAAACAAAAACATTATTACACTGTAAACAGGGTTATCGTCACGCACAGTAGACTTTAAGCATGGCAAATTCAATCATTTTGGGATCCTCATGAAAGTTCCTTTCAGAAAATACTATTACTATTAGCAATCTCAGCCTAACAATTAACATGCATTAGGCCAAGGTTTGTTTCCCAGTGAGGGCTCTAGCAAGAACAGAATCTTAGAATGTTCGTTCTTTGAAAGTTGCAACACTGATTGTCACATTGAACGTATGACGATACACAATATTCTACTTTCTTTGCTAAAGCCGTAAGGCATTAAGGCATTCAAACATCAAACATGCTACAGAGTTGATCATCCCAAATAAACAACGATGCATCAATGTGTATGCATTCACAAGCACGAGACCTTGCATGTAGTCAAAGCTCCAGACCCCTGATGAAGTGCGTCAACTATTAATAAAAATCTTGTTAAGAGCAACAAGCTGGCATAAGAATTTACTATTGGTGTTTGCCGAACTTTGCTGACTTGATTGTGACTTTGGTACCCGACATCAGATATACAGGCTCTTTCACTCACACTGAATAAAGCGCATTTCCAGATAATAATCGCAATAGCGAGTTGACTTGCTGCCTTTATCCGTTATACATTAATGTGTTCTGCATAAACGCACTTCCGTGAACCCCATGCCGTGCGTAATGTGCAAATTTGAATTAATATTGGATTCATCACAAATCAATTAGTTGTTAAAATTTAGGGATAGGTAAAAACGCTTGCCTGTCTCGTCTCTTAACATTTTCACATATCCAATGCACGTAGTATGCAAAGTTTAATTTTCATTATATTTTAAAAATAGGAAAGTCAACATTTGCTTTTGATTCTTAATATCATCAAAGTTCTTCATAAGTTGGTGTACATTCTTGTCTTCTCCTAGAATATTTTCATCATTTTAGATATTTCCAAAACAAAAGGTGCTGTCATATTTTTGCCAATATTTAAGAAATTTTGAGACACAATTCATGAGCATTCAGCAATTTACCTATTCCGATCCTAGGACCTTTTTCCGTGTTACTATCCACAATATTAATCCACTATAGCGTTCAGTATCACATCATTCTACTTACTAGAAAGCCCAAGTTCTACATAGCCAACTGATCGCATAGCACACTAACCGCACCTCCCGAAAAAAATGTCCTTATATATATTATTCGTCTGACCTGCACCGAGATTTCAGTGCAAGTTTTTTTGTTGTGTTTTTTCGGGAGGGGCAGTTACTGGGCTATGCGATCAGTCGGCTATGTATACTGTATAAGTGGTTTATTTTGCGCTACATTAATTTTCGTGCTTTTCGCGCTCATTTCTCAGAAATGAGCGCGAAAATAAATGTAGCGTGAAAAGTAGTATTTATATACCGCCGCACGTTAAAAAATTCACAAGCTCGAAAATAAAAGCGCGCGAAATGATTCAAAATAACTCGATATAAGGATTTGCGCGAAAATAACTGAGCGCGAAAATATTGGCGTTTACAGTTAGTGGATTTGGTCGATTTCACCGAAATGTCAACCCGAGAGTCAAAAATAAAAATTCACTTTTGTGACCCAAATAAAGCACGAATTTGAAGTTAAAGGTCCATATTTAAGTACTAAGATTTGACCCTTGTTTTTAAAAGCCATGCTATGATAGATTTTGTTAAAAATTGCACAAAATGTACAAAGTGCTCCTAATCTATTTACTCTAGTATATGTTTATAAATTGAGTACAAACATCAAAATAGAATAGTGATTATAAATTTAAAATCAAAACATTATAATCAAATGTTATCGCTGTACCAAAAAGAGTCAAAATCAAGTAGGTGGTCCAAAATGTCACTTCCGTACCAAAAAAGTTTGGAAGGGTTTTTTAAACATAAAGGAATGCGTTAGATTGATTCAAATTATGTAATTCTCTGTTTTATGACACATACTTAACAATTATAGAGAGAAGTCAGAACTAACTTTTTTCAGTATTGTATATACAGGTGTTGCGGACGTGACATTTGGGCTGTTACGGACGTGACAAATAGTAAAACAAGGAATCAGGTTGGCATAACATTGATTTTTTTGCTGTGTTTGCATATTTTGTGCAATGAACAAGTGAGTTGTAAATGTTGCAGTGTAGATAGTGTAATATTATGAATTTTCATGTCAAACATTGTCCTGTACCTACAATTTTCTACTGGAGTGACATCTGACCTCATGAATGACCAAAGTATGTCATCAAAATCCTTAGAAAATCATTTTAAATTGTATAAACTAGGTTTTGAATAAATGAGAAATCGCCCTGATGTTTTCATCAATCTACATATTAGTGTCATAAATGATGTGTTGCGGACGTGACACATCACTGGTAAGGGCATATTTGGGGTGTAAAGCCAGGTACAATGGAGGGATGTACTTTATTTCTATGCTTTCTCCTTACTGACATCCAAGAAATTGATGTGAGACTAGTTGGTCAAGTTTTTGGACCAAGATAAAAAAAAGAACCATACACGTGGTGTCACGTCCGCAACAATATTTTCTGATGTATGATATTCACAAAGTTTTTAAAAATTCAACAAATTTGTATCATCTCCTATTTATTTTTCCTAATAAGTATGTGTATTGTTCACCATATTGAATGGCAGTGCCATCTTCAGTAAATAATTAAGAGACGTCACGTCCGCAACATTAAAGTGTCACGTCCGCAACAATGTTTATTCATAGACGCTGAAAATACTTTCATCTTTATATTGAAAAAATCAGTTTAATATCAAACTTTGGTAGGTTGTTTTTCATAATCTGGTAATACTTTATGTTTTTGCTGCATACATTCAGAGACTTTGCTTGATGAAATTTTTAGGTAAATTTTGTATTTTTTGTGGCGTCACGTCCGCAACACCTTTATTTTGAAAATTTAAAGGTGAAGAAAGTCATGTAGCTCTTATGTCTTTTGAATATAATAACTACATACAAGGACACATCAATATAAATTAATTAGATCAAGTTTCTTGTATTTATGGTTAAATGGCTGCATCCCAAAGTCTCTGAATATCACGTCCGCAACAATGGCCCAAATTTGTAAATAACACGGAAAAAATCAAGGTACTAGAATCGGACTACATTTAGCCCAGCTCAGTGACCTGAGACACTCAGTGCAAATCCAACTTGCGCATGGGACTTGATCTCAACAAACATTTTTTTTTAAATCTAAGCCTACATGTAATTAAAATCAATGATTAGAAAATGACTGGCCTAGATCATGTACGCTGATTTTCTGACTATATATTTTTTCACATGTATCAATAGTACATGATTATACTTACATATCCTACCATTAGTTTCCACTGAATTTGTGTAACAGAGGAAAAAAATGAAATTATTTACCAGCTGTATTTTTGGTGCCGGCGACAAAAAATGGTTGAAAAAGTGTTTCTAGTTTCAAATCTTCAAAATATCTTGTTTCTACACCTGTGATGGGTAACAAAATTTTTTTTTGATAAAATTGTTTCTCTTTTGATGTGTATTAATGAATCTCCAAGAGATTCATTTGATCTTTTATCTGGTATCTATCTGAGGTACAAATTTAGGATTTAGAAAACACCGGATAGTCACACCATCATCACACATGGATATACTGCAAATCAATTTGTGTCAATTTGAGCCATTTCTGTGTAAAGTTTTGTAGTTTTTTAGATTTTACTACACTTTTAAGCTTTATTTAAAGAATTTCCATAACTTTTTAATTCTAAGTGGAATCTAGGCTAGTCCCTTTAAATTTAGACTATACAGAGATGCCGACATTCACATCCAGCAATCAGGGAGGCTTCACACAGAAATCAGGGAGGTTTTCAGAATCAATTTAGAACAAATTTGTAAGAAAATTGAATGAACTTTTAGGGAGCCTCCATGATAATCAGGAAGGGTTGGCATCTCTGGACTTAGCATACCTCTTTGAGGACGACGGTTCATTTGCTCTGTCAACAGTTTCTGATTCGGCCGCAGGTGCTGAAAGACTCGATGGATTGTCTGACTTCTGTGCTTCAGCAACTTTTGTCTTGCTCACTGCTTCAGTCGACGACTGTAGAGATTGTTGGAGAGGATATTGTCGATTGTCTGCATTTGAAGAGTTTCCATGTTTCTGAACAGACGAATCACTTGCTTCTTTCTGTTCGCAAGTCTGTTTTTCAACAGGGACATTTTCGGGAAGATCATCGTCAGGATTCTTTGGATTGCCCGTAGGAGAAATTTTTCCGAGTTTTTCAACAGTTTTTTCAACAAATGCATCAGTTGCTTCTTTCTGTTCGCAAGTCTGTTTTTCAACAGGGATATTTTCGGGAAGATCATCGTCAGGATTCTTTGGACTGCCCGTAGGAGAAATTTTTCTGAGTTTCTCAACAGATGCATCAGTTGCTTCTTTCTGTTCACAAATCTGATTTTCAGTTGTAATATTTTCAGGAATATCATCGTCAGGATCCTTCTGACAGTCCATAGAAGAGTGTTTCCCAACAGTATCAGAACTCCCTGCTGAGATAGGACTATGTTGGATTTCAGTAGGCTGATCCTCCATTCTATAGTCATCAGCGCTAGTTGTTGGAGGGGATGTTTGATCAACACTTAGTCCTTGGTCACATTTCTGATCAGTACTAAGTCCTTGGTCACATTTTTGAGAAGTTGCCTCCTCAGATTTGTCGTCTTTACTGGCCTGATCTCCCTGTACTTCTGCTAATGATATGGTGACTTTAAAGGTGCTTGAATTTGCATCATCTTTCTCAGTACATAGGTCCATTGTTTTCAACTCTTCTGAAAGTAAAAAGAAAAAGATAGGCCTACAAGATTAGAATTTACTGATTAATTTGTTATCCTGTTATAAAGTGTTTTTCTAATGATCCGAGCTGTAGTGGCTCTAGCTCGGTTGACATCAATGAATCATTGACCTCGCCTATTGCAACATCATCACCACAGCATAATCCGAATAGGTTCGGAAAACCAAATTTGCAGGGTGACCAGATGTTGAGGTCTAATTCAAATAAATCTACAGATAAAGGACATATATATACCAAGTAAAAATGCACCCAAGTCAAAAAATGGACACATACCCTCAAAAATGAACCTAGCATTTTAGGACACACACTGAATAATTCAAAAACTGAACCTTCCACTTAAAGACGATCGCAGTGTTAATTTTCACCAACAGATGACAGTGTTACAGAATCAGTTGTTGGTCAATGGCGGAAAGATTTTTACAAATAAAAAATAAACAATCCAGCCTTGATCAAGGCTACTTTGTCACTAACTGGGTACAGTACTGGCTAAAATAAAGTGGTCAGCACCCGCTCAAAACCCGTGCACGGGTATGAACGGGTAATTCACCGCGCACGGGTTGCACGGCCGGAAGTAATGACAGTATCACTCATTCAATGCACTTATTTTATTACCCTAGAGCGGCCGTGCAACCTGTGCATAAGCGAGTAAATTTTACCACTAAAAGGTGCACTAGTCAGTTGCACGGCCGCTCAAAACCTGTGTAAACCGTGCCCACTTTATTTTAGCCAGTACTGTAGATCGTTGGATTTTATTGGTCATTGGAATTACTAGACAGAGGGTAGGTAGATCAGTGGTAAGATTGGTCAAGAGGGATCTGGGCAATGATCCCTATATTGAGTCTATCTCATACGTGTACACGAAACACGCACGCATTCATTAATATGTTACACGTAAGAGAAAATACACGGAATAACCCATCCTTTAACACGGACGGAGCCCATTTTGTAGTCCTTCATCCCAAACTCGTTCGGCGGGGACAAAAAGTGTTCTGTTGACCGTATCGTATGACCCAAACGTCTGATTTCATGGCATATGAAGCATTGTGTAATTATAGTATTTCAGCAATTGTTGGCATTTTATGCGTTATTTGTCATGTTATTTTT
>JXSR01S035501.1:4100-17666 GCA_000969725.1 Ophiothrix spiculata
GCTAACCCACTATAATTTTCATATCAACACCCATTAAGTGGTGATATGTAGCATCATGAGAGTATGAGGATCTTGTAGAGCTCCATCTTTATGGCACAGGTAATGTCTTTGGATGCCCAGATTTTGTTGAGTTTTAAAAAGCGCCAAGCTTTCCCAATTCTGTGTTTGATATTTTCTCTCTCCTCTATCCATCCATACCAAAATCATTATCATCTTCAAGATGTAATTATAACATCAGAAACAACTGAAACTAATTATAACATAAAATATGACCAGAATGAAGCCAGAATTTTCTCACAAAACTTCAAACAAAATTCATTCATTTGCTATGAAAGTTCTAGATTTCAGATTTCCCTAGAGCTTTTTGCTTATTGATAAAACAAAAACTAATTCTAATAGACCCTGCACATTTCCTCTCGATATCATTCAGCTATTTTTCAAAACAGACCTAATTGGTGTTTGCAAGATTATGGTGAAAGTGGCCCAATATGATTTTACCACTCATCAGTCTTACACCTTAGCATTAATCATGTTAATTAAACATGTAATGGTCTTCTTAGGCATATATATATATAGAAACCATTTTACTTTTTCTGCAAAAAATAGTAAAAATTGCATTTTTTCTGTAACAACCTGTATAAAGCAGCCATAATATCACCTCCTGTCTCCTTAACCTTTTAAAACATTTATTACATTTATGGTACCAATTTCGGCCTCATAAACAGCACAGGATTTTGTAACATTAAAACAGCGGCATTTAGTTTAGAACGGTAAATATTCAAACTAATTGATTAAAGTGAATTGAAATGGTTATGATGAGTTCAGTCTGGTGCAAATTGTATGCGGTTTGATGAAAGGGAATATATTTAGGGGGTACTTACATTTACGTGGTATATGAACACACACCACAAATAAATCGCCTATTCATTCCTATACAAAACAACCCCAGATCATGGCGGATATCTTGGCTATAAAGCAACTGGTTGCTTCAACTCTTGGATTTATTTTGAGATTATGATCTAGATGAGCCCACAAAGTGAAAAAATATATAGGGTAACCTTGATAATTTTTTGCTATGTCGCCTCGAACATAGGATATGCTGAAAATTTCATTTCTTCTCTAGCTCCACACAAAATTTCTCTAAACACTGAAAATCTGCTCTCAAATTTTACGAAAACAGCAAAATTATAGTAATCTTAATCAGACTGACTACATTTGAACCACAGAACATGATTCAAAAGAAATTTGATCAAAAATCCTAAGTCTCACCATTTTTCAAGCTTTTACTTTAGAGAGGGCAACCAAACACATGCTCCCGCATGGCTCTGTACGGGCCAAATGCCTTTATTTAGTGATGTGTGTCCTAAGTGCCTGCCTTTTGGGGTGGGTTTTCACAGATTTTGATATAGCGATGGGGAGGATTTCATGCATCGCAGATGAACCCGTCAAATTGCCTTAATTGTTTGTATAAATTTTTGGGACAATGTGTTCAAAAAACACCCGATTTGCATAAAATTGGTTGCTTTTCAGTCGAAATTTGTATATTGATGGGGGTTTTGAGTAAAAAGTAGGTATGCCTATAGAGATGGTCTATTTTTTCAAAGTCCGACGCGTACATAGACTTACAAATATTTTTGAAGTAACCTCCCGGGATAATATAATACAAATGGAAATTGTTTGTTATTATCGTTATGGTTTTTGAACTTAATTAATTGTAACAATATAGAGTTGTCTTTTAAAAATTGTGTTATAATGTTCAAAGGACTCAAATTACATTTTCTCAATAAATGAAGACAACGGTATTTATAAGTAATCTGGGACAAACAAAGTTTTATATTAAAAGAGTATGATGAATTTTTATCAAGAGTACAATGACTTGAAAGCGGTGACCAGTGCATCCAAATCAGGTTTACACAATAACCATGGAAAAAAGAGAAAAGTGGGTAGCTTATTTCAGATTTCGCATAGGTAAAGCTAAATTTGGGTACGGATAAAACTCGAAATATCTCGGTCAGAAGAGATCATCCGCTGAATATATCCGCACATGAAGGTAGATAACCTATATAAGTACAGATTTTAGCCGTTGGTTTGTTAATCAGAATGTTGGTATGATTTTTATAGCCAAATATTTGGAAAAATTATGAAGTTGTGACGTAGCAACAGTGGTTAACTATTACTCTGATCCTTCCCATAGTACACCGTTATTCAGAAGGCACAATAATAGGTAATACGTTATAATAACCTTCAATCCAATTGGGGATGCAAGGATAATACCATGATAATTATACGAATATGACACACATAGGAAATTGTACATTGTGGGATATGTATTATTTTTTGTTGTTTAACATTCCAACCATTCCCAGGTTGCAATAGGATAGATCCGACTCTTTCATATTTCGTGGTGTAGAATTCTATCATAGTCTAGGTTAAAACCACGTGTTATAGGCAACGAAAACTATAGCATGACGGGGTAATGTGCGCACGTGGAGACCTTGACAGAACATGCGGAAACAAGCATTACGTAATATTAATAATTATTGTTTCTCTACTGAATTTTGTTTGTGATGAAACATAAAAGCCTGATCAGAGGGTGTGGTGTTCTTTAACAAAGAAATTGTACAGTTGACTGAATATTCAGGAGGTAATGTACCAGAACAATCAAATAGGCGAAATCACATTTGTTTTGTGACGGTACTTTCCAGGGGGGGCACTTCTATATCTTCATGTATCACCAAACTATACCAACTTTGACCATCAGGGACCCAACTATATAAGAGGCAACATATGGTATCTCTGACATTTACCTGCCCACAACCTCACGGTCCGCTCACACCTGGGACTATAGGTTTTATAGTCCCAGGCTCACACCAACCATTTTCTTAATACCCTTGAACTTACGCGCCATGGCTACAGATCTCCACTCTGTAGCCAGGCGCTCCTTTCAATCTAATTTTCCATATCCAATCTCACTTCCTACACTCCGCCTACCATTGCATATCTGGATATCAATGCAAACAAATCTGAGTTGGACAGAGTTTTTCATTCCCAAAATACAGTTTGAAATAGAGTAAATTCAAACTGTTTACCATACAAATGAATGCAGTAGTGGAGTGACCTTGGTTAACATTCCATGGGGTCTACTGATATGTTGCTGTGTGTTATGGGAAGGGCTTTAATCACCCTCTGAGTCCACATATAATAATTGTTTTTCAAGTGAATAAATTCCCTAAGTTCCAAGTGTCATGAAACAATACTCGGGAGGAAGTTAAGAAATAATCTGAATTTAGGAATTGCACATGGCTATCAAAATATAAATGTATTGGTTATGTTTAACCCAGAGAAATACTGGGAAAATATATTATTTCAAATGCACGTGTTTGCCCTCTGGATTATTTTTGAACTTTGAGTCATGTACACCACACAGATGAAGAATAGAATATTAGTGAGCGAATAACACAGTCACTTTCTTAGCCTGTCCCCATGTCATCTCAGTTAGTCACAAGAACCTAGAAGCGGAAGGCTGTCGGTTTTTCACCTACGGTCATTTCTGTATCATAATTATATTGTATATTAATTTCCGTTCAGGTAAAAAAGTTCGAAATTGAATCGTGTCAATTTGATTGAAGTTTCTAATATAAATTTGAAATTCCACTCCCTGCTCAATCTTTAGATTCCGAATTGTCTTTTCACCTAATCGTCAGTCAATCGTTTATTTTAAAGAGAATATCGTCCTTACAAACAATGATATTTAAAGCAGTATTTACGCGAACATTTGAGCGTATTAGTTTCGATTGCGCATTGACATTATGTATGGATGTTCACCGCCAAATTAATTGGTAAAATAATTTCTTCGTGACTTTACTATATATAGAGTTGTTACAGAAAATTTCGATTACTACTATAGATTCATTTTCTATGAACAGTCAGAATTAATTAACATCGTGCCGCACGCGTACTCTACAGCTTCCATCCTTGAAATTTCCAATTTCACAAATTTGATTACGATCACCCATTCCTCCGGAACTAGATATATATACATCACTGACAGACAGATATCTCATTCGTTCAGTCTTATTTTAAAAACGAAGCTATCGCTATACTATGATCAGATGATATCGCGATGCTCTGACGCAAATTTGGGTTGCGTGTTGGAATAACAGTCAGTTGGAAAGATGTCCAATTTTTGCGGCATTTGGAAAACGTACTATAAACTACTAGATGAAGCGAGTAAAACACAGTGTCGATCGAACTTGCTCATCTGTGTGTCACGTGCTTACGCGCTTCTCTGTGATGGACTAGATTCGCGTTCAAATCACTAACTTTCTTTTGCAGAATGGCTAGTTTTGTCGATATTTGTAGAACATACGAAATCCTGAATATCACCGATGACACTGAGGCAAATGAAATTACTTTTTCGACATCAGAACAGATTGTCATCACGATCATCTTACCATGCACGCTTCTAATATGTCTTCTAGGAAATTGTACATTTATATTTACAGTTAGAAGAGTTCGAAAGCTTCATACTATTATCAACTTTCATCTGGTAGTCCTTGCAGTTGCCGACATTGGTTATGTGCTTAACGGATTTATGGGGTACCTAACGCTATATCTGACGTCTCCAGTCAGAAGCGACTGGCCAAATGGTTATGAATGTTGGATTTCAACCGGATTTGGAAGATTGTTTTACTATATATCTCTCGGAATAATGACCATAGTTTCTTTTGACCGATACATGGCGGTTTGTCATCCTTTCAAGCATCGTGTATCCAACACAAAATCTCGCGCCATCAAAGTGGTTTGGCATACTTTTATCTGTAGTGTCTTGTTGAGTTTCATGAGCGTCACTTTGGGTTACGGAAAAGTTTCAACTTTCTGCATACTGTGGCCTCAAAGTTACGATAACTCTCCGTTATTGGTGAATTTTTGTTCACACCTAGAAGCAATTCCTAACGGACGCATTTATTACGAATTGTTAATTCTCATTCCGTATCTGGTTTCTTTAATAGTTGTTAGTTGTATGTACTGTCGTATTATAAATACAATAAGTCATCGCAGTGATGAATTGCAAAATTTGGATGCAAAACTTGAAACGCAAGCGCATGCAGTTCGTAATCAAATAACACGAATGCTGATACTTTCTGGAGTGATCTTCTTTTTATGCCAAGCTGTACGGAGAATCGCAACTTTGCATTCAATTCTGGTCAGGATTGTAGATTATCATATTTTCACAGATAGTCAATACGGAATTGTTCTTCTCGTTGGAAGGGCTATGTTATATTTGAATTCAGCAATAAATCCGTTTGTCTACATCATTGCGAGCAGCCATTATAGGCAGTCATTTTTACAAGCTTTCATTTCAAAATGAGATTAAAAGAGTTCAGTATACAATTTAAGGACATTGGACACTTCAAAAGAAAAGAGGATAAGTTCATTTCTTCAATCCGCCTTAATATAACGTGCCAATGCATTATCCATATAAAATGTGTTGACTAAATTCAAAACTGAATAAAGCTGATTATGTAAAACCTACTGGATCTGGATCAGATACTTTGCAACACCCACATTCCGGAGACATTGTCCGACCGAGGCTCAAAGCCTACTTTTCAAATGAATTTTCATAGAGTTCCATGAATGTCATTTGGGTTACGAAAACGTTTCAACTTCCTGCATTCTGTGGCCTCAAAGTTACGATGACTCTCCGTTATTGGTGAATTTACGCAATTGGAAGCAATTCCAAATGGACGTATCTATTACGAATTGTTAATTCTCATTCCGTACCTGGGGTGTATTTCACAAAGGGTTACGAACGTTCGTAAGTATCGCAAACCGTTCGTAAGTACTAGATTCTATCGTAAAGTTACGAACAATCGTAAGTTTATTTCACGAAAGACTTACGATCAAATGCATTCGTAAATATCTTCATAAGTCTACGATCAACTTTTAGTTATCGTAAGTATTGTACATATGATCAAAAATTTGGAATTCTTTTTAATTTTGGTATATTTCGGTACAAAATGATTAAATAGTATAGTAGATAAAATTAACTAACCATTTGCGTCGCATGAATAACACAAGAGCTCTTTAAAGAAAGTGGTTGCTGTTCGATAATTACGCACGTTTTGAAAACCTACGAACGTTCGTAACTCTTTGTGAAATATGCACAGCACCAATTACATGCATTATATGCTACGATTATTCGTATGTTCGTTCGTAGCTCCGATTACTTTTATAACCTTTTGTGAAATGGATCTTACGATCGTTCGTAGCCACGATCGTTTTTTGACTTACGATTGTACTTACGAATGGAACTTACGATCACCTTTGTGAAATACACCCCTGATCTCTGTAATGTAGTTGTTGCTTTTATCATGTTTCTGCACTGTCGTATTTTATAAATACGGTATAAGTCATCGCAGTGATGCAAAAACACAAGCGCATGCAGTTCGTAATCAAATATCACGAATAATGACACTTTCTGGAGTGATCTTCTTTTTATGCCAAGCTGTACGGAGAATCGCAACTTTGCATTCAATTCTGGTCAGGATTGTAGATATCATATTTTCACAGATAGTCAATACGGAATTGTTCTTCTCGTTGGAAGGGCTATGTTATATTTGAATTCAGCAATAAATCCTTTTGTCTACATTGTTGCGAGCAGCCATTATAGACAGTCATTTTTACAAGCTTTCATTTCAAAATGATATTAAAACACTACCGCATGCGATTTCACGACATTGGACACTTCAAAAGAAAACGGGAAATTCATTTCTTTTAAATTCGCATATGACATATAATGATATAATATCATGTCAACGTATCATCATTTGTAGATAATTATTTATGAAATATATCATAATTATTAATGTTGAGTAAATTCAAAACTGGCCAGCTTTTTTATTATACTTTCCATCCCTTTCATTGTCACATATATAGTCATTGACAAATTCTAAGTACCATTAACTTTTTTATCTGTGGCCATTGACGCCTTACCACTGATAGTGAAATTTTATGGAATTTTATGCAGGTTCGAAACATTTCTTGAGATCTCATTTAGTTTGAAATCCGCTTAGCCTGCAACAATTATAATTGTAACCATATGGCAAGCGTAATGTTCACAATATAGAAAAAATAAGTTTATCAAATAAACTTGGTTTTTCTGAGTAAACCTGTTTTTTATTATCAAATCTCAGGTGAAAATAATAAACTAAGTTTTCCTCAGCAAATTGTATTTTTCAGCATATATATTGAGTTTTTCCCACATAAACTAAGTTTTTCTGATAAACTGAAACGTTTTCAGTTGGAAAACTGAGTTTTGTCTGGGACAAACTACTACGTTTAGCTCGGATAAACCAAGTTTATCAAAGACAAGGTTTATCAGAAACATGGTTTTCAAGTGAAACTCCGAATTTTTCTCAGATAAATTGGGTTTTTATCAGATAAATTATAATTTCTGATATAGTGAGGGTATTTAATTTCAAATTTTTCTCTTGAAAAGCTTTGAAATGTTAAGTTTATCCCATTAAATTAATTACAAACATAATCTGAAGACAAACATTTTGTTCTTGCGATTTGACATGGTCAACATGATTAAATTGTCAAAAACAAAGCCTGGGTCCGAAGTTCAGTTTCTTGGCAAAATATAATATTTTCGTATGACATAGTAACTGCACGGAAAAGATCGAGACAAGTAAAAGATATAAATCCAACATGTGCAACCTTTTTCTTGTGCAATGTCTGTGTATTTTGGCAATTTCTGTAACCAACGCCGACAAGTATATCTAATTATCTTTGGACCAGAGGCAGGCAGTCATATGTTGACGATGACATCAGTTGCTAACGCCATGATTCAACGAAATCACAGTGTCACTTTAGTCATGGCAGAAGGACTCGATGGTTCTATTAAACGAGCAATGGAAAACGAACGCTATGCTACTGAAGTTTATGAAACTACTCTCATACCGGACAACACAATCTTATCTAAATGGTCGGCTATGGCATTGAATGGCAGCTACTTTGAAATGTTCAAATTTGCATCTTCTGTACTTTCTAAACTGTTCAAGACATACTGCGAAGACATTTTAAACGACGATTATCTTCTTAAAAGACTACAAGAAAAACGTTATGATTTAGTTTTTGTACATACCATATTTGCATGTCCTGTGTTGGTAGCTCAAAAATTAGATATTCGGTTTGTCACAATCACGCCTTCAATACCCCCGTCAATGCATCTACGTATGTACAGCATATATAATAGTCCAGGTATTTACAGGGTTTTCCGATAGAATGAACTTTACACAAAGATTTAGGAATAAACAGAGAGAAAAACTCTCTCTTTCAATGGTTAAAGGAGCTTGGTCCGATTTTTCAAATTTTAATTTTCAATGTCATATGAAAGATGTCCACCCAAGTGGTCTAAATTTCAAATTTCAGCTTAATCGGTCAAACCGTTTTGATTTTACGGGCAGAATTGTATTTCAGAGCCGCCTATACGTTACTATGTAAAATTAATTATGGTTAGTACCATAATTAGACACATTTTCATTTATATCTCCAAAACCGAACATAACTCAGCCGTGAAATTTCACATTAGTAAAATATGAGCAACATTTTGGTACCAAAATCTCAAAAAATTTGAAAAAATGTTGAGGCAATCGGACCAGGCTCCTTTAATAACTAATGTATCTTATAGAACGTACAATGAAATTAAGAAAGAGTACAATATAAAGCCCACTATATCGACTTCTGAAACATTAGCACAATCAGAGATTTGGTTTATTAGCAGCCATTTTGTTTTGGATTTCCCGCGTCCGTATCAGCCAAACGTCATTTCTGTGGGAGGCCTCACTGCAAATCCTGCAAAACAACTACAACCGGTAAACACATTGTTTTTTTTATTATTTTTAGTAAATTCTTAATTTAGTTTACAACTAAATATAGTTTACGAGTCTCATGTAGGTAATTGTATGTGTTTTGTTTTTGTAGATTTTTAGAAAAGTTTCTGTTGTGAATGATGTTAAGTTGGTACAATTACAAGAAGCCTGATTTTTTACTTGCCAGCAACCACTGAATGTTCATTTTTGCCAGGGACAGAAGCTTGACCATGAACTATATTTCCTTATATTTTTTTTGTTTTTGTAAATTTTAACTTCTCATCATTCTTTTTACATATTCAAGCTTGTAATTTCTCCTTCAAGGATCTTGAGAGTTTTATGCAAACGTCTGGGAGCGACGGAGTCATCCTATTCTCCCTAGGTACGTACGTCAATGCAATGGACACCAGCATGTCGGATATCTTTGCTGAAGCCTTCTCAAAGCTACCTCATAAAGTAATATGGAAATCAGCTGGCAAGCCACCCAGTTCATTACCACCTAATGTGAAGATGTTGGACTGGCTACCTCAGAATGACATTTTAGGTAATCCCGACTGTAATGCTTGTCTGTAAAATTTAACTGTTTTCTGTAGATCCATAAGGACAACTCGGACTAAGCTCTACGTACATTGACACCCAGAAAAGATACTCAGCTGTTCTATTCCAGTTCTACACATGGTGAATTTAATGTTAATGTGGTTGAGAATTGAGATTACTATAATTGATAAAGGAATTTATTTAGTTCCTGTCTTCCATGTCGCCAAACAATAAACGTGTCGTCAAGGTATATGAAACAGGTTTCGAGGTGTACGTTTCTACGGCATTGGCTAGGGGAATTGGTTGTCCATGATGATGTTAGATGTCATCAATGAAAGGGTTGAACCCGTGGTTTGGTCTTCCTTTTGCCCATATCCTTCATTACCACTTAATCAAAGTATGTTGAAGTAAGGCATAATTTGGTGAGATATAACATCACATTAAGACAATCTAGTCAGTCATCTAAGTGTTTAATCATTGCTTAGGGCATCGTCAATGGTATTGGATGCCTTGTTAGTGGACATTGGTTAAGACAATCTAGCCCGTCGGTCAGGTGTCTATTATAGGGCAACGTCAATGACACAATAACAACTATTCTATTTAATCTTACCCAAGATATCACCTGGTTCATCTGGTTGAGTCCGTATAGCTCTTTCCAAAAAGTTTTGGGATTTGTTGATGTATAACATCTCAGCTAGTTGACATCGTACTCGAAGAAATCTCTCTGAACATGGTAAAAATGGTAACTCTTTGCTTTCAGGGCACCCAAAGACCCGTCTGATGATTTACCATTGTGGAATAAACGGTGTTTTTGAAGCAATCTACCATGAAGTACCAATGGTTTGCATTCCAATACAAAGCGATCAGTGGGACAATGCAAAGCGTGTTGAGGTGAAAGGAATTGGTCTGCAACTTGAGTTGGTATCTCTCACTAGTCGTGGTTTGCTCGAAGGAATACACACTGTCCTTGATAATGAAAGGTACGTTTTTGTTAAGAAGTTCAATAAGTTTCAGTAAGAAGTTCTGTAACTGTGGTTCTTGTCTGTCTGAGGATTTTGGTTTTTGCCACATCAGAACGACGAGACTTTCAGTCCCACACTTATACAGGGCCTCGTGCCCAAAGCATCAAAATTTACACCCCAAACTGAGCTACGATGTACGAAGTCAGATCGAGTATAAACCAGCTCAAGACCGTGTCACCTAACCCTAGTCTTTGCCGAAGATCCTCGCTTATCCCCCTCCCCTACAAATGCCGTAGGCGCGAGTCTGAGCCTCACCAGATTCTGAAGGCGAGGTGAAAGAGCGCCACTGATTCTTAACTTTTGTGGTTAAAAATTTGCCTAGGAGCTACATCGTTGAAAAATTAGATAAGATATCAACCGTCTGTAGCATGTATGCATTCCAAACTTATGGCTCACCGGCTCCCTGCCCAGGATTCTAGCAAGGAGGATGACTCTAGTGAAAGAAGTGTTTTGAAGATCGAAGTTATGATTACTTACATAATTAAATCAGCTTGTATTACATTGATAAATGGTTGTCTATCGTTTTAACCAAAATCATTATAATGAGTACAAAAATCAAATCTTCATGCAACATATTTTCATCTTTTGTTCTTGAATCATTTATTCAAAACAGCTTTCAAACCAACATGAAGAGGCTATCAGCAATATTTCGTGACGAGCCTCTGCCTCCAGCAGAAAGAGTCGTGTATTGGATGGAGAAAGTCGTCCGGCACGGAGGAGCTGACCACTTACGGACATCAGCCTTCGGGTTGAATGCCATGCAACACAACCTGCTCGATGTCATGGCATTTCTGCTTTTCATTGTCGTAACTGCGAGTGCTTTGGTGGCATATTTATGTGTTTTATTTTACCGGTGTATGTTGATTTGTTGCGGGAGGAAAGTACTGAAACTTGACTAGATTGGAATTGACGAATCCAACCAGTTTGTATACAGTGCAACATTATTATAGTTTGTGACTGCAAATTCAATATATTATAGATTGAAATGACACTAAACTTCACTCGGTTTCCAGAAGTCAAGTTATGGTCTGTAAAAGGTTGTCAAGGAGAGTAAAGGTGAAACTGAGATAAACCTAAACGAGTTCAAAGATCTGATAATTTTTGAAATGAAACTTTGCAGGTATTTTGAAGTATCTGCAAAATTTCTACCATTGCATGTATTTTCCCCTGTAGCGCAAGATGAAGCAGTGCATTTACGGCTGCATAATGCAATTCAATTTGAAATGAAAGAAGACATTGATTTGTCCAAGGGTCATAATCATCATTGCCATTCTCAGAGACATGGGTAGAAAATAAAACCGCAGGAAAGGAAGATTTCAAATAGCTGTTTTAGTTGTGGCCAAAACCCTTAAAAACGTTTTTTCACCAAAAGTTCTAAAATTCTACTTTGAATGTAGAAACAAAATGTATGTCTAGGAACATTGAAGTGGAGAGTTCCTACTTTCATGCTAGGACAATGGCCTTGATCAGGTTTTTTTTCATCCAAAAAAAAATCTAATTTTTAGCATGTTTAGTACCCAATTTTTTGTACCAATCTGCAACTTGCATCTGAAATTGCATTGTTAGCCGGCATAGGTTTTCTCCAAACTTTATTTTTATTTTATCAATTCCCATCTATCGCGCTGATTGACTGACTTATTCCTAGAATTGTTAATCAAGTTTAAGTTTGTAGCAATCAATATGAACTTTCTAAGCAAGGTTGTTGCCCTACAAAATCTAACCGAGGAAGTAACTTCAATGAATCCTGCAAAGAAAATAATTTAGGTACAACCATAGCGGTATAACTGACTCTGATTCATTGAAATAATTGAGCTATATGGGTTCGTATTTGACACTCAGGTGTCAAATGGTTACCGTACATGTGTAACGAAATACAGGGTCCGTGTGACTGAGTGTCCTAGCTGTTATTCAATTGTGTAGGGCATACTTGTACATTGCAATCAATAAAAAATTAATTGCGGCTTATTCCGTAATAATAATAATAATAATGGCATTTATATAGCGCCTTTTGACCGAATAGGAAACAAAGCGCTCGTGATTCGCTGCAGGTAGATCGTCACAACCATTTCACTTCACTTAGAAGTGCTTCCGTAGAGCACATTCTATCGGTACATCGGTTGTAATATTCACCCTTTGTGCAGCTTCCCATAACCTGGGTGGGGCAGACTCAGATGGACGAATCAAGTGACAGTTTTAGATACAGGAGGAAGACCGGAGTACCCGGAGAAAAACCTGCGGAAGCGAGCATGGACTGAAAACCAAATGCACATAAAGCGCCGGGAGCGGGACTCGAACCCGGGACCTCATTGGTGCAAGGCGAGGGAAGTAACGCTGCGCCAACCCGCTTCCGTATAGTTCAATTAGACCCGGACTCTTGGTTACGGTTTTGGTTATGAGGGACACTTGAGTCAGTCTCATTAAACCGGTGTAATGAGACTGAGTGTCCCCCATAACCAGCAGTCCGGGTCTAATTGAACTACACGGAATAAGTCGCAATCGATGATTTATTGATCGCATATGTACAAGTACGTTCTACACAATTTAATAGTATCTAGGACATTTCAGTCACACGGACGCTGTATTTCATTACACCGGCATTCTTCATTGCTGACAGGTCAGGCTCGACGTATGCCAATTCCCTCACAGCAAAAATGAAAATTTGGTGGAGTATGCCCTAGTTTAGTAATAATAAATGTAATCTTATATTAGTCCCCCTGGAATCTAGGTCCACCTGTGTACTTCCGATCCGATTCGCCTCTTTGCCTTTAATCATTTTATACTAGTCCATCCATCCAGGAAAATTGATCCATCACAATCAGTCAATGTTCCAGGAAAATACTTAAGAGTCTAAATAGCTTTAAAAATGTATGCTCACGTAAGTAACTTGGAACTTGACCTGAAAAGTACAACAACGGACATTGACCTTAATATGAGTTGTACACATAGCCCTAGGTTCACAAAGTGTTGATTGAGCCAAGAAAAAACCCAAGGCATTTGTTTATTTTTTTGTTTTTTATTCGACAATTGCTAGCATTCAACGATACAATAAGATACAAAACAGAATATAAATGTACAAAAAACTAGATGATGCAGTGCTAGACTGATACATCAAGCTGACAAGACAGGATGAC
>JXSR01S035502.1:85505-101166 GCA_000969725.1 Ophiothrix spiculata
CCCACGAGAGAATTTAGCTATTGTGATCCTTCACCAGCCCCTAAAATTTGAATGTCATAGCACATTCCCTCTTGACATGAAAATTCAAAAACTCTGATTTTAAAAAATAAAGAAAAACATAAGAAATTGGCCGAATATTATAAAACTTATTAAATGTTACCATTGAAGGGTTTTCTTTAAATGGAAAAAGGATTTGTTTCCCTTTCCCAAAAACTATTCACTTTATACCTAATTTTCTGACATGTGTAAATAGCCGTTCAAGCTACCTTAAGATGCATGTCATTTTGGACTAAACCTTTACATGAGAAATATGCAAAATTGTATATCTAATTTGTGATCATGGACGCTGTGCCATTGTTATTCCTGTATAGAGACAAAATTGAGGTTATTTGAGTTTAGTACCGAAGTTGCTTCAAATTTGTTGCAATTGTAGCATGTCCAAACATTTTGCATCTGTTTTGTTTTGGTGTACCAATTGCATATAAACACATGCTGATTAAATCAAGGCACACCTATATGACACATTTCCTATGAAATCTAAGAAGATGCATAATAACAAATATAGCGCCCGCTTGGAGTCGGTCCAGATCCAGCCGTGGTTGTGGTTTCGGAAGTTTGCGTAATAGATAATACACAATATTACATTACATGTACAACATCGAATTAAGTCCTCATTAATAATTTCTACCGCCAGTGTCGAAAAACATACTGCGAAGCGATATGTAATTACTATACACAATACATCAATCCAAAGACCTCACCGCGCACGCCAACTAACCCAAATCAAACAGAGCGACGAAGTATTGTTTTGGGTAGCCGCCATTTTGAGTAACATGTGACTGGGTTTTTTTGCATTCGCAGTACTTGCTTTTGATTTCAAAGCTACTAACAAAATCAACATTAATAAATTCCAAACTTCAACAATGATTTCAAGGAGAACATAAATCAGAAAATTTTAGTGGAATTAAATGATCAAAACTTTCATGTAAGTATTGAAAAAAGATCGCTTTAGTTGGCGCATTTATTCGGAAAAATTTAGCAATGCAGCGATAGCGCTGTATGTGTTGCAATGGATCCCGGTAATTTATGCACTACCAAGCACACTGCGTCTCGGGTCGTATTTTGCGGTGTAGAAACATGGCATTTTTGATCGTCGTTTTTTGAAAAGCAGCTTATATTTGATTAAATATGAGTTCATATTTAGATAAAATATATATTAGATTTTTTGTCAGTGATACTCACACCTTTGTTAGAATAGGAATTCTTGGTCATTTCGACAACTGCAAATGACCAAAAACGTACCTTGTTTTCAGCGATCGCAACGCACGTAAAATTTCTCAGAGGGTAAAAATATCGGATATTTCACTGAAAAATGCTTTTCATGACCTTTTCATCACATTTGACAAGTCTGACCCAAAGAAATAATGATTTTCAGAGACTTGTCCAATGTTTAGAATGGTGTTTAGATTTAATGGAAAATTGTCACAAGATTGCGTTGCCGATGAAAATCAAGTGTGAAATGGTTATGACGTCATGAAAGTGCCAAAAATAGCACACCTAAAATCTTGACCGAGTGCAATTAATGGCACACCTAACTAATTCCAGAAGTGCGATTTGTAGCACACCTGCTATTTTTCCAAATTCATTGACTGAAAACATATACAATAGAGAAAATAAGATTACATTTAAAACATAAGGAAAAAAATGGCCTCAGTGAGCTAGCCTGGAGGAGCCAGGCTTAAAAGTGGGAGGTATTTTTTGGTAGCACATGCTGCATCTCATATACTGAGTGCCCCTTACAGATATCTTACCTGTTTAGACACATCCTGGGTAGGAGTGGGGCATAAAAGCTTTCTCTTGCTTCCCCTTCTGGTAAGGTCAAAAGAAACTTCCTTGTGGCCACTGATGCTGCCAGTCTCACCTACAGGTACAACACATTCAATTTTCTTAAATATCAAAACATTTTGAATGTTTCAAAAACAAAATTCTTGTATGATACATATTAGGCTGATTTTGAAAAAAAAAATATCGAAAATTTGATTTTCTATCAGGCTACCCTCTCATTTTGTGCAATAGGGGTAAAAAATACCACATGCAAAATTTTATCACTTTTGAAGCATATTTAGGGGGTGCTACCGACCTTTGAACTTTTGTGTGTAAAGTCAATGGGATTTTTGGACAGTTATTAATCTTAGCATTTTTCATCTGAATTAAGTTATAAATGTGATTAATTATGTTTGTATATTTTAGTTAGAATATATATCTGCCTTTAAAAACGGATATCTGTTAATTTCAAGTTCAAAGACCTTCACAATAGCTTAAAAACAAAAACACTGCATGGGGGAGTACATACTTTAAATAGCAAAGCCTCAAGTTTAGACTTTAACACAGCACACAGATTCATGTGTAAGGTTACAAATACCAGGAAAAAAACACTTGCAAGAGTCTTCTTACACTGAAATAAATTAAAAATTATCATAATTACATATTCATAAAATCTGAGCTGTAACAAAGTAAATCTGATCACTGACCCAGTATTGAACTTTGACAATGGTAAGTATACAAAATTAAGAACTTTGTACTACAATATGATGTTATGGATTAGAAATGTTTGTCAGGGGATTATTCTGCAGTTTTATCACTTGATGAATTTTGTCAATAATTTCCAATCATATAATGTAACCCTTTCATAGTTCTGACGATGGTTTAAATACTATTACTTCAAGTGTGCTCTCTGTAATTTATTAGAATTGTGTTATAATTGTCAGGGAACAGATTTCATTTGATAGTTAATAGATAGAACAGGAACTGATCGATGATGTAAAATTGATTTGATAATTGTATACCCCAATAATTTTATGAATATTTAATGTATTAGCCTGATTGAATTTTTGCTTACCATTGTAATGCAGGCCACCCAAGAAAAAAGTTTAGCTTCTTAGTTGACTGTGTAAAAGTGTCCAGAATAAACCTGTCACAAAGCCTACCACAAGAAGTCAAAGAAATGTATGGCTTGTTGGACAGCCCTTAGAGAAATTAACTAATCATAAACTACCAACAAAGTGAGAAGTTTTGCAGTTGTTTATGTACTACAAAGACATTGAGAAAGTATCCATCCAAGATGCATTTCATGCCACAGTAGATGATGTTGTGCTAACATGGCACAAAATGGACAAAGAAACAAAAGCCAAGAAGACTATTGTCAAAAAACTTGAAACAATGTTCAGTGAATGGAAACATCTGAAAAAGAATAAGGGAAATAAAGCAAGACAAACAGAAACTTGAAAACAGAAAGAAGAAACTTGGCAAAAGCATTTAAATGACTTATTTGACATTGCTCCAATACAAACTGATATTTCTGCAGAAAAGAAATAAACAAAGAGAAAAGCTGAAGATGATACTATGAATCTTGATAAACCTGAAAATCAGAAACAATGACTGAAACTGAGGAGCCCAGTGCAAGCGACTTTGCAGCGCAATCAACCAGAACATCAAAGCGGCCCAAAAAGATCATTGTAGATGCCAAATTATCTGCTAGTCTAGATGCGGCAAAAATGAGTAACCGTGCTGCTGCTTTGGTCATGACTCCAGCTATTCAAAGTCTTGGCCATGACCCCAGTGAATTTCAATGCAGTTATTCATCTATCTGAGATCAGAGACTTAAGCACCGCGAACAAATGGCAAACAATTTAAGAGATGAGTTTAAAGCTAATGTTCCTCTAACAGTTCACTGGGACGGCAAAATTGTTGAAGACATAACTGGACACGAAACAGTAGACAGACTTCCTATTCTTGTGTCTGGAAAAGGTGTAGATTAGCTCCTTAACGTACCAAAACTTCCCAATGGAACCGGCAGTGTTGCAGCTGAAGCAGTTATGCTGTAACAGAGTCTTGGGGAATATCGTCACAAGTCAAAGCAATGTGCTTTGATACAACAGCATCAAATACTGGACTCAGAAAGGGGGCCTGCACCCTTCTTGAACAGAAATTAGACAGAGATTTATTGTGGTTTGCCTGTCGGCACCACATTCTTGAAATAATGCTCGAAGCTGTGGTTGTGAAAGTGTTTCCAGCATCAACGGGACCTGACATAGTTCTCTTCAAACAATTCAGAAAAGAAATGGTCTCGCATCGACTCTTCGAAGTTTTGTACAGCCCTGATTGACAAAACAATAGCTAGGAATATTCATGACTTTGATGAAGATGTGATAGCCTTTTGTAATCAACAACTTGAACAATTTCAGCCACGAAATTACTATCGTGAACAGCTTGAACTTACCATTATTTTCCTTGGAGGAAAACAAGCAAATGAAAAGACAATTTCATTCAAAGCACCAGGTGGACTGCATAGAGCAAGGTGGATGGCCAAAGCCATATACTAAATTAAGATATTTCTATTCAAGGACCAACTTTCAATATCTGAAGAAGAGTTATCAGCAGTGAGGCGTATTACAATTTTTGTTTCAAGAGTTTACGTAAAAGTTTGGTTTATAGCACCCCAAGCTTCGTTTGCACCAAGGCAAGATCTGTATCTCCTGAAAGAACTCAAAACATATACCGATATGGACGAGCAGATTGCTTCAGCGGCTTTTAAGAAAGCACTTCTCACCTTTTGGTACCTCTCAGAGGAACTAATAGCTCTAGCTTTCTTTGATGACAAACTTTCAAATGATATGAAAGAAAATATGGTAAAGTCTATGGAAAAGCTGAATGAAAATGATCCTGTTAAAAGGATCACAATGGACCCTGAGATGATTATGAAAAAAGAACTGTCAGACTTTGTGACTTCTAATACCATAAGGTTTTTCACAGTCATGGGTTTATCATCTACCTTCTTACAAGAGCCTGTAAAGGACTGGAATAATAGTCAATCCTATATTGCATCAAAGGAAATTGTGAAACAATTGCGAGTTGTTAATGACATCGCAGAGCGAGGAGTTGCCCTAATTGAAGAGTACAATAAACTTATTACAAATAACGAGGAACAGAAACAATTCCTTCTTCAAGTTGTCAAGAACTACAGGGAACAATACCCAGACAGAAGAAAACAAACACTCATGATGTAATGGTAAGTCAAATTAATTAAATGTATATATTTTAAATTCGTATGACAAACAGAATATTTTATAAACATGGCCATAAAAGTTTTTGGTTTCGCTGTTGAATCTTTTGCTGCCACCCAAATGATGCAATTTACAATAAATTGCATATTTTTGGAAGCGTAAACACTATTAACTTAATTTTTTGTTTGAATAGCTTCAAGTCAACCCTTATATACAAAATACTTGGATTTCAGTATGATAAGTTCGGAAAATCTACAATTTTGAAGACATTTTTAAAAATGCCTCAAAATCCCATAGACTTTACACACAAATGTTCAAAGATCGGTAGCACCCCCTAAATATGCATCAAAATTGATAAATTTTTGTGTGTGGTATTTGTTGACCCTAAGGCCAAAAAAAATAAATTGTTTGGTTGCCCTCCACCGACCGACCCTATTTTTCAGCCCGACCCAAACTTTTTATTTATTGAAACATTTTTTTTCCCTAAAAAGTATGCAAAACTTACCGAAAACAACAACAACAAAATAATGTTATATTTTGTCTTTTTTCGATATTCAACCCTCACAATGTTTAGGATGTCCCAGATCACTACAAGAGGTATTTGATTATTTTGATTTGGATGTTGCGGGGGAAGTTGTGAAAGCTGGAGCGGCCGATTGACCTAGATCCATAGAAGAGAATTGAAAAAAAAAATTGGAAAAAAAAAACCAGACCGACCGAACGACCCTCTCTGAAAAAAGCTCTGGAGGGCAACCAAACATTTTCTTTTTTTTGGCCTAATGCACAAAATGGGAGGGTAGCCCAATAGAAAATCAAAATTTTGATTTTTTTTTTTTTTTTTTTTTCAAAATCAGCCTAATACATATCTTTACAATCTCTTGCTTGCTTTTAAATTGCTTGCTATAGCTAAAGTCAAAGGTTTTGAACCCAAAGTAACTGCAAGTAAGTGAATGCAAGAAATTTATATCTGCAATATTACTAGTGCATTCAAATTATTATAATACTGTGTATATTGTATAATAATATTGTCATTTCATATTCTACTAAATTTGTCTTATATCATTTGTATAAGATTTAGCTGATAAGCTTATTTTGAAAATTGTATATATAATATTCATGCATTTGTAAGAAGCAGAATCAAATTAAAAGTTGACCAAGGGTCTTGAATCAAGTCTAGGCCTCTCACACACTCAGTCAACACAAATGACTTGGTCCACAGGGCTATGCTTGACTGGGTCTCTCATGACAACAGAATGCAAGGTGTCCAATCAAGTGTGAGATGGTGGATTTGTTAGCCAATCAGCTGACAGCCCAGGCCTGGCTGGATTGAAAGCACATGGTCTTTCTCACCCCTGATTTTGCCTTCAACGTCTACACATCATGTTCTGTTGAGCTTAATAAATTTATTATGAAACTTTAGTTCAACGCTCGTGCCGTCTTTTTATTTCGCCAGTGCCTTTGTTTTTACTTGTAAGATTTCCCCCTTACACATTACTGAGAATTGTTCTATGATTATATGATTGTAACTTGTGAAACGTGGAAATAAACTTGAACTTGAACAATGACTGCTATATATAGTATATATATGTTAAGGTGTTAAAACATTTTTCACTAGAATGCATAAACCCTTATAATTTAAAAACCTTGAAGTATGCAACAAGCAATCTAGACTCTGATCCATAGCATATCCTTTGTATTCTACAACATTGTGAACTGGTGATTTTGTATTGTGCAAGAGACTAGAATATTTTGATTAGGATTATTAAGACCAAATCACTGCGTAAATATAGTTTTGTACATGAATCATTCATGATTTTGGTATTATTTGGGGCTAATTTTGTTGCTACCAAATGGACAAACATTGATCATAAGTTCATTTGAATATTCATCAAGATTTAACACATTGTTATGATTCAAGTAATATGGACTAATTTACTTCCCCGTATGGTTATATTGGTTTATGTGCATTAATCGGCTGCTTGTTGCATACTTCAAGATTTATAGAGTATAGGGAGCAATGCAATTTTATGACAAATGGCAGCTATTGCATTTCCAACTGTCTGGCATTCAGATGACTTGAACTCATGTCACAGGCACTCCTGTTATGATTTGTGGGAGCTTTAAGGCAAATAATCACACTCCTTCATTTGGAATCAACTCACAGCCAACATCCAGAATGCAAACTCTATCACAATTTTCAGAAGACTGTTGCAATCACACCTTTTTAATGTAGCATATGGACAGTAGTTATTTCCTTTTGCCAAGGCGCCTTTGAATAATGTTTTGATTTAGGTGCCCTATAAATTTCAGTGTGTTTTAGGTTTGTTTTGATGTTGCTGGTTTTTTTTAAATCTCAAACTTAAAATGGTCCATTTAGGAACTTGGAATATCCCAAATGAAACAAATTATATACAAAATTTTTAAACCAAAGTGTCAATGGTTATGACATCCACATCTGAACTTAATAAAGGTTGAAATCTTATTTAATATTAAAGATCACTGCTTATCACTACCATGACATAATTTGTACTGACTTTTCCTCTATTCATGGAAATAGTAGATACTATTTCCATGCTCTATTCAATGACCTTTTCCTTTCCATGAAATTCATTATCAATTTTTAACTACTTTGAAAAAACAATATACCAGTAATCATCAAGATGTTACAATTATGATTATGAGAATTGAGTAACCTGGACAACCAATCAAAAATAACCAATATACTTGGTAAGAATGAATTTTGAATTATTTTGAAAAACCTATGCTGTGCATCGAGTAGTTCTATTTAATGAATTTGACCTTTTGGAAGTAGTGCTGTTACTAACTTTCTATTCAATGCAAATTTCTTAAATGTCATTGGCTTTTTGAAGTACCGGAATCACAAAAAGGATGTTTTATTTATAAATATTCAGCCACTGGTTGGAATTGATCAAATCCATGGTATACAACCAGGATCAGTGAACATCTAATGCTTACATTCATTAAATCAAAATGATCAACAATTTTATTATTAGACAAAATTCAAATGTTTCACTTAATAATTGGGATTTTAAAAAAACTAATTTTCAGTCAAATCTACTGTACATTTTAGTAACATCAGGGTCAGTAATTTTTGAGTTACAGTTGACTTAAAGGGGGGCATTGGACAAAATTTTGAAATTTTATTTGTTGATGATTTACAATTCATATGTTAGAAAATATCAGTCAATACCAGATATCTGGAGAAATTTGATCTAAACCTTCAGAAAATTCAAAAATTTGAATTTTATTTTGTTTGTTGATCTTGGGTATGAGACTATTCTTTAAACATATTTATTGATGCTGTACATGAAGAAAGATCCAAAGATTTGTTTGTAAAACATTCCTTTCACATCATAGATTGCAGATAAATCAAAAGAAATTTGGAGTTTGCATTATATCTCCTAAAAAGACCAATTTAAAAAATTCAACTATGGAGGGGAGTATTTATCGTTGTCGACAACGATAATTAAAAAAAAAAAAAAAACCAAATATTTTGGTATATAAGGTTTGAATTTGACAATGAAACTTTGCATGCTGACATTATTACCGCTAATGCTTCAAATGATGCAAAAATCTCAAAATGCTTGGGGAAAAGTTTGGGAATGATGCTGAACTTGTCCAATGCCCCTTTAACAAGCATATACTTTGCAAAATGTTCAAATTTGCAGCGGCATGTAGGGCAATTACCTAGGGGGCAAAACCCTATACTGGGAGGCAACCTGCAACCAGAAATAATTTTCACATGTCCTATCTAGATGGGTTCTAAATTCTATGGACCATTGGTAACATCACTGTTGCAATCTGTTGCATGGGACCCTGCAGGAGGGGGAAAAGTCAATGCAAGGGTCAAATTTCCAAACTAATCAAATCCTGTTTGAAACTATCCTAACACATCCCTCTCATCATAAGAAAGCAGAACAAGTATTATTTGACCCATCTCTGATGAATAGTTCAGAGTTATATCAAAAACACAAAAGGTCATACCAGGGTCATGTATTAGGCCTATTAAATTCTTTAAGTGTACAATTTTGTTTAAAATGGTCTCAAAATGTTGTTCTTGCAAAACTGTCAGCACAAGATATATTTTCCAACGTCTGCAATCAATTGTTGCTTTGGTATCAAGCAAAACACCTTAATAACAATTGGTGCAAGACAACACTTTACCTCTACCTGTAACCATAGGCTTTTAAAGCAATGATTGATCTTAGACACTGGAGGATATATTGCTCGCAGTTTTGCAAGATGAACATTTGAGTAAATTTGTTGACAAAATCTAACACTTTAAGAGATTTTTGAATCCCACAGGCCCGTCTCATGACCCCTGGGATGCTCTCTTACCTGGCTCCAATTATCAGCCAAGCCATCAGCCAGATATCTGGCAAACTGCTCCCCATGCTGTAGAATAGTGTTATCATCCATCAATATGCCTTCATCTGATTCCATATATTCATCATCTTCTGTATACAAAAATATGATTACATGTATAATAAGCTGGGCTTTGAAGAATACGTGACAGCAATCCATTGTTGGCTGTGAAGCATGATTTTAGCATTTCTTTCGTTTCGCAACAGGCTTGTTTAAAAGTGCACCATCTTGTAGTGCATGGAAAATTTTGCACCAATTTCAACAAGCCAATATATTGATTACTTTGTTGTGTTGGTCGCAACGACATGTCCAATAAAATAGTTCAGACAGTTCAATAAAATACAACTTTTTTAGCAACAAACCATCGCGGAAATATGAAAATATGTTGTGATACATCATGAAGACTTAAAACTGCAAAAACATATGTGTGGTTATCTGCCGCATTTACATGCTACAACAACGATAACTTCTCTGAAACAACTTTAATCCACTTGAATTTCATGATTAGCTTTTTCAAGCAATAGGGACATGACATTTTATTACTGTCACTATTAACTATCATCATCATCATCCTTCGACGTCCGTCGAGATCCATGAAACACATCTTTGCCAGCTATCATTATCACACATTGCACTTCCAAGCTCATTGAAGTTCAAGCCAGTATCTTTACATATGGCATCCGGGTACGTTAATGGTCTACAACCTCTGTTTGGACACAGCAGTCTCCAGTGTCTCCAATATTAACTATATTGACTTGAATTGCTGGCGAATTATAGCATGCATAGCCTCCTGACTTAGTTTCCAGCAATCACTTTCGTCTTCCAACCATTTAATCTCAAATTTCTCAAATATATCTATAGGCCAAGTGCTAAGCTTAAAAATTGCAAGATGACATGTAGTAGAATAGGTAATGATAAAATGTGATGATAGTTAATCCTTAAAATGCAATACTAACAGCCTCACCCTCAGTTTACATACCATCTATAGTGCTACAGCTAACCAGAGACGCACACACGTGGTATCCGGTCTCTCTGACAAAACGATTGGTATGTGTTAACGCTTGAAATACGAGATCCAGTAGCTCTTGATTCACAAACGGCAGGAAATTATGTCCACAACCCTCAATCACTGACTGCAAACACCTGGAAGTAAATGAACATTATATTAATGTAAAGAAATATTTATAATCCAAAGTAACCTATTTTTGGTACTAAACAACAGCATTTATACTTTGATCAACACTTAAAGGAGCTTGATCCTATTTTTCACAATTTTAGTTTTCAGTGTCATATGAAAGATGACCTCTAAAGAAATTAAGTTCCAAATTTCCGCTGAATCGGTCCAACAGTATTGATTTTATGGGCAATTAGAGCCACCTACACCTTACTATGGTTATTATTATGGTTACCATAATTAGACAAATTTCAATATATATCATCAAAACAGAACAGAACTCAACCATGAAATTTCACATGGGTAATGAGAAAAATATGAGCAATATTTTGGTAACGTACCAAAATCTATAAATTTGAAAAAAGTTTGAATCAATCAGACCATGCTCATAGGTGGGCCTAATCACATTGCAAATTGATACAGAAAAATGTGTGCACAGCTGAACACAGCACAAGTGTAAGAGACACAGCGCATATGTTGTATGAGGGGGTATCAATTTTTTAAAACTTTACCCAGAAGTAATAGAGCTAGGAATGTTAGTTTAGATACTTGTGGCATCTTTGCATAGTCAATATATGCAAAGTAACACATTTCTCCCACTTTTAACTGACTGCCCACTGACTGTTATTGCAGTGATCCTCTCTATTGAAAAACTCTGTATATATATATAAATGTAAATGAACATTTTCATGTCGGCCATGTTTAATTATGTCAGTGCGATGTCATTCATCGACCGATTTCCATAATTTGGTATCAATTGAAAAAGGAAACCCTACCCTTAACTCGTTCCAATGCAGGGATTCAATTGTAACACCGCATGTCTCAATTTCCACCAAGCAGCTTATATGATAAGCAGGTATGTAGATGTCATCATTTGCCTCTTATAAAGAAAGGAAAACTACTTATGAGATCATTTCTGCACTATAATGTATATAAAGACAAGTGACAAGTGACTATTCTGACAAAATTTCATTAATATAGCTCCATTCCTTTTGGGTAAAGCTTAAAACTTTTTGATACCCCCTCGTATGTGTGATTCGTGAATCATTACCTTTGCAAGCCAATGAATAAAAGCCTCACAAATCCCTGCATATTTAGTGATAATCACACTTGCAATTTTACCCAGAGTGTGTGTCACTTGCTATATTTTGGTCATAAAATATTGTTATAATTGGAAGCAAATTGCAGGCAATCTGGTTGTCCAGGAGCTAACCAAATATGTGATGGCTCACCCCGAAAGGGGGACTTTGAAGATGATATCAATTTTGATTTTACCATTTCATCTGTTACAGAATTTTCTAAGCTTTAAAATGACACCTTACTTGTTGAAATTGATCAAGGCAATCAAATTTTACAACAGAAAATCTGCTGGAAATTCTTATTATTTTCTTAATTATTTGCTGCCTATTTTCATCAGTTTCTCGAAAAGTGTTCTGTCGCAAAGTCCCCCTTTTGGGGGTGAGTCATCACATATCTTCTTTAAAACTTACAACCCATGTCCTACATGTATTTCTCTACAAGGAACTCTATTTTCATCTCTGGGTTCACATTAAGCGTTGAATCTTATTGTCAAACTGGTACATAATGCAAATTACAATTCACTGTACTAAAAATAAAGACAGGGAAAATATATAATTCTATTTTTTATCATATTATTTCTTTGGCTACTAAGTGTAATTTGACAGGTTTCCATGGTAATGAAGATTGAGCATATTTAACTGATTGCGGTTTTTGACAGTGTTTCTTTTTATAACCTTTAATCAACCAACACTACATTAAAACCAGTCTCATGAATTATAAGACCTTTCAATTGCAATTTCAAACTTGTCAGTTGTTTTTAGGCCAAGTAAATAAAATTCTATGTTTCTCGTCCAGGTTTTTGAAAAAATGGAGAAAAGAAGGGTTTTTCTTTCTTTTATTGGTAAACTATTCTAAATAACCTTCATTATATATAGCTCTATATTAAATGACATATTCCGTGTGCAAAATGAGGTCTAAAAAAATTATGAGGTCTTTTAAGACCCCTCTATTGATCACAAAACTCACCAAGTGGAACCAACCTAAAATGCCTCTAGAGTATGTTTTGTCTTCTTAAAAAAGTAAATGTGCAAATTATAATTGAAATTTTACAAAATAAAATGAAATTTGAAGAATCTTAAAAAAGGAGGTTCAAGAGGACAAGAAACATATTTTTTTTACTTTGCTTTATGCAAATCCATTTCCTATCTCCTTTTATACACATACAAAGCTACTTGAAGCAAAGCTTACATATGAATATAAAGCAAACCCTGGTTATGAAACCCACAATTGCTTATCATGATTCTGTTACGAAGTCTCACCTCATCCATGTTTCCAGATTTTTCCATCCGGCTGTATCGTGGAATATCTGCTCAGCTGATGCACCACCCTGTTAAAAAGAAAAGGTGAAAGGGTCATTCGGTCATGCTTTTTAATCCCAGGAGAGTAACTGATATTTGTGGTCCGAAGGTGACCCAATCTGAGACCAATAATTGGCAAAAATGGGTGAAATTATACCATATCTGGGATCATAAATCTACCATTTTCTGTTCGAATGGATACCCTATCCGGGACCATACCTATTCAAATGAATACCCTATGTGAGACCGTAAATGTGACGAAAAACAATTATCATGATTATAAATAGGTAAAAACTTGGTAAAAAGTAACTGTTCACCATTTGAACTTCTAGGTATTTGAAGCACTTTTATTGGTCATTGTCATTAATTCAGTCATTCATTCTTAGATTGATACCCTATCAGAGACTTTATAAGCAAAATTTAATACTCTATGCGAGACTTGCAGAGTAGTAGGTCGATTTTGATACCCCATATTGCAAGTCTCGAGACCTGTCCAGGTCTCACCTTTTTGTTAACGTTGGTGTTACCTGATCAGAATACCCAATTACCCCCTGGTTTTTAATATGGGCACCACCCAATAAAGCTGGGTTTTTCAGGGTGAGATGTGATGCAAATAGGGCCCACCTTTAAATAATGTGACCATTCAAATAAAAAAAAATCATTCAAACATCTTGAGATAAGTTCATCAGAACTGATATGATAATCATACATGTTCTCAAATTGGATTTGAAGAACTTAATTTCATCAATACGGTCATTCAAAAAAGTATGGCTAAAGCATCACCCTAGGGGTAAAAATCTACAAAGAGGTTCCAAAAATCATATGGAAGCATCGCCCTGTTGAAAAAACAGGTTACAATTTTAGGATGATTAAAACAATTCAACTGAAGCACTGTCTAAAGGATAAACACTAAAAAGTGTAATGTCACAAAAAGGTTACTCAAAAATTTTGCCCACTTTGTGGAAAAACATACTACATAAGGGTAATTAAATAAAGGGTTTTACCAAAGCACAACGGTTTGAAACCAATCATAAAAGCAAACCAAAATGTTTAGCTAAACGGGTCATTGAAAAAATTCACGTTTCAAATAACTAACCTGTTGGAAAATTATGTTACCGTAACAAAAATTTTGACAAGGGAGTTCACAAAACACATATCTTGCAAAATGGAGGTTTATTTCAACTATCAATGTATGGTAGTTGAAATCCTTTAACCACCACCATCAGGTGAGATGAGTCATTCATGAACCATCTTGTCAAAATTTTGTTCAAAGTCACCCAGTCGTTCAAAGTCACCCCAGTTGAAGGTACAAAAAGTCATATAAAAACTTCTGCTATTGCAAATAGACTCACCAGGTGTACACTGTATGCAGCGCCCCATGAAGGAGCATTCGCACAGGGGACCCACGGCTTTACGTGACTGTCTGACCACGGAGCAAGTAGAGTAAAGTTTCTTGCCCAAGGAAACAAGGAGACGAAAACCGCCCGGCCCAGGGCTCGAACCCACAATCTCTGTATTACGAGACCCGTGCTCTAACCGCGCGGCCACGCTCCCCTATTAGTGCAATGAAGATTAATTTCAAAGTTTCCTATACATAATTTGATAGCGAGACCGAGAACTTTTTTAAACTGGCATTGTCCAAACAAGAGAATTTAACCATTTTATTTTTCTAAGAATTTATCTATGTATTTAGTATGCAAAAACCTTAATTGGAGGTTATTATTACCTCATCTTGGTGTGACTTGGCCAGTTTTTCTTGGAGTACATGGACCTGATTCTGCTCTTCCAATGCAGCCTCATTTAGTGGTGCTCGTTCCAAGTTAGCCCGCACTCCTTCCAGGATTGTATCTTGAGATGATTCGTACACCTCAGGACCACATCGCTTGCACAATGCACCTAGTAGTTCACCTTAAAAGAAAACAAAACATAGAAACTTATGATAAAGAAATTTGTATTTACTTTATAAGCATGATAAGTGTGATGGTTACATTCTAAGCTGTCATAACTTTCTTTTCTAGATTCAAAAGAAAAAAAAAAGAATTTTAGTTCGTATTTCAAAAAGAGACCAAAAACAAGTAAACTTGGAGCCCAAAACATAATTTTTGGTCCAAAACTGACCTCACCATCATGTTCAACATAGGACCTACTCACTAAAATGTAGAATGACACTGTTGTGTGTTTCTTGGCAATTTATGGATGTTCACCCATTCCTATTACTAAGGGGAGAGGCCCAATCATATTGACATGGTATCCCGATGTAGCAGGAATGTAAGTCCCCCATTCTTATTGTCCGGGTTGTACAGTAAAGTATAGGCTTACAACTCTCACGCAACATTAGCTTCACGCTTTATTCTGTTATGGACTATGGAAGGCGGACTACCATCAGGGGGACTACGATTACTTTCACACCGGGAATGGTATACATAATATTATGTGATTGTCTTTGGCATAGCTAGCTAGGCCCATATCCATGAAATGCTGCTAACTCTATTTGTCAAATTTTGACAGAGTAGACAATAGGTTAGTTTCCAACTAGAACTAGTAGTGCTTCATGAATAAGGGCGCAGGTGGTTTTCATCACAAATGAATGTGCCAAATTGGCCTAAATTGGTTGTATTTGGGGACATTTTTAAAAGCATTAAGTAAAATTGGGTGCTTTT
>JXSR01S035504.1:0-14449 GCA_000969725.1 Ophiothrix spiculata
CGATATCCTTTTACCGCATATTGGCCTGTATTCACAAAAGTTATCCCAGAAATAACTTGTTTTCCTGGATCAATTTATTCTTGGAATAGAGTTCACAGTCGACAGTCCTAAACTTAGAAGGATTTTGTAACTCAGTAATACCGTGGAATGATTGTAATGTTCGTATATATTTAAATATATTTGAATACAAAATGTCTTCGCCACTGAACATGCTGAATGGAAAAAATAAAAAAGGTTATTCCTAAAATAAAGTTATTACCCTTTTTGAATATGGGCCATTTTTATTTTTCATGAAAATACGATAGCAGGGGGTTGGCTGGTAACTGTAGGTTAAAAACAAGCAAGACGCTTATGATAAATACAAAATACAAAACCTAGTCATCTTTAGGATCTCTATAAGGTGTGTGTGAGGGAGATGCCCTTGATGAGTATTAGTTTTCAAACAGTTTTTTTAACCAGATATGGATAGTGCACACTTTTTTTTGGTTTTAACTGGCATCGGACTGAGACTCAACTGTTGTGGTACCCTAAACAAGAATCCTATTGGATCCTAGCTTTGCTTGTCAAATCTACACTAAATCTGTGTTTTCATTAACGCGGATGGTTATAAGATTAATTCTGAGGGGCACCTCGAGTCAAAATGTGCACTCAACTTTTTATCAAGATAGCTTTAAAGCACTGTTGAGTGAAAACAAACAAACAAACAAACAAGTAAACATGACAAAATTCTTACATGAAGTAATTGTTGGACTTCTATACAGTTTCCAAGTCCGATAAATGAAATATCATTGATACCTATGCATCAGCCTGAGCCTATGCATCACCTCTGGTTATATACGCCACATGCTTCTAACTAAAATCAAATCATATATAGTGTAATACAAATTTCACAGTAAAGATTAAACTATATTTATAAGAAGACGGAGGAAGGTAACTCGCATAAAATTATCAGATTGAATTACTCCCTTTAGAAGCACAAATACTCACCAACTTAACCCTCGTTCAGAACAATTTTCCTGAATACGCTATTATTAGGTGATAGTTCTAACTAATTTTATTAAATCTTTTCTGATCTTACGAATAGAATAAACTACAATTTCAGAAAAATAGGTGCTATTAAGAACCTTTTTTGTCCTCCTGGGAGAAGCCTTTACCTTTGATGATTCTTTGGTTTATTGTAGAACCTTTAAAAAAGCAAGTAGTCCATCAAGGACTTATTTACTTTCATTCTTCACAAATGTAAGGAAGAGAAGACAAAGCTAGTCATCTGAAGTATTTATACATATTTTTCCTTCATTAAATTTTTTTTTTCTGTTTTACTAAGAACCTTTGAGGGTTCCCTTGTCTTTGTTCACAAAGGACCTGGTCAAGAAAGGGCTCCTTGTAAAACCAAAAAAGCTTCAGAAAGGGGTTTTTTTAGTCCCAAAATGGTTCCTTCATCTTTAAAACCAGTTAACTCTCAAAGGTTCTTTGTAAAAAAAAAAATGAAAAAACATGTTTAAATACTTTGGAGGACTAACTCTGTCTTCTCTTCCCTACAATTGCAGATTATGTGAACACTGGTAGCAAATTAAACCTTGATGACCTACTTAAATTTTTAAAGGTTCTACAAAGAACCATCGAAGGTTCTTATCAGAATCTTTAAGACGAAAGGGTTTCCCTGGAGGCAGAGGACAAAAAGGGTTCTTAACAGCACCTTTTTCTGAGAGTGCATATTAAAATATATAGTTGAGTTCGCATGTTTATTTCGCCAAGAAAATAAGGTAAAGATGGAATTTTTTATTTAACAGAACCAGTGAAAAAATAACACATACCTGACAGTTTCGCCCGTCATTTGTCAACAGAATTCATCGGAGTGATCCATCTTCCTTGTCTTACTTCTTGTTTTACTTTCGTAGGCATATATCTTTTGTTGACATCATCGAAAAGATATCATAAATGTGACATAAATAGTGGTCCCGTCATCACGGTTTTAGTTCTCCTTTTTGCGTATCCATAAAGACTGACGAATGCATATCGGCAGACCATGAATAAACCACTAAAACGGACGTCGTCATGTGATTCTATTTTGGAGTACTTTGCATCTTGCCTATTGATCACATGGTTAAATTGCACAGCGTGCTCTCTTAAATTGCCCGATTGAAATTTTCAATCTTCGTCGGATTTACTCTAAGAATCAATCTAAAAGATAGGAATTTCAATCTATGAAGAGTGAAAATCAATCCATCAGAGTATAATTTCAAACTGTAAAGAGTAAATTCTCAATCTAAGAGATTTGAGTTTCAATTTTTTTAGAGTGAAATTTTCAATCTTTTAACGGATTTGTCCCTAATTTAAATCTCTCTCGATTGAAGAGTGCAAAAAAATCTAATAAATAAAAGAAAGTCAATCGAGAGAGACTGGAATCAGGGACAAATCCGTAAAAAGATTGAAAACTTCACTCTTAAAAGGATTGAAACTCAAATCTCTTAGATTGACAATTTACTCTTTACAGTTTGAAAGTATACTCTTGATGGATTGATTTTCACTTTTAATAGATTGAAATTCCAATCTTTTAGACTGATTCTTAGAGTCAATCCGACGAAGATTGAAAATTTCAATCGGGCAATTTAAGAGAGTGGTCAGCAATAATGGATTTACTCTGTTTCACCAGAGATTGATTCCCGGATTGACACCTGAAGTTCTTGTTCAAATTACATAGTCTTTCCACTTCCTAACGATGTTCTTTAAGGCGTCAGATCGTGTTATTTAACCACTGGTTCTGTTAAATGAAAATTCCAACTTCAATTTATATCAACGAATCTGAAGAATTTATTTACGAACAAAAAGGGTAGAGACATATTTCTTAGGCTGCAATCACATAGAAACACGGTATACGGTATTCGCAATACGTTCCCAGGGGAGACACTAATATTCTTAGTGCAGTGACGGGATTACCCGTTATTTTCAAATTTAAGTTCCTTCCTAGAGCGTATAGCTTATAGCGAATATCGTATAGACTCAGCAGGTATATACTGTTTGCAGCGCCCCAAGAAGGAGCATTCGTACAGGGGATCAACGGCTTAACGAACCACGGAGCAATTAGAGTAAAGTTTCTTGCCCAAGGAAACAAGGAGACGTAAACCGCCTGGCCCGGGGCTCGAACCCACAACCTCTGTATTACGAGACCCGTGCTCTAACCGCTCGGCCGCACTCCCCTCTTTATACCGTATAACCCTGTGTATATATACTTCTATGTAATGTGGCTCACGCAGATGTGCATTGATTTACATCTTCACTCCGGTGTCCCCCAGATTGATTATACATCGAAATCAGTATTTAAGGGCTCCGTCACACATCACTGTTTATAAACGTACGAATCGATTGCAGAACCAGCATACGTTAGTCGTACGATATACGTACGTTCTGTGATGTGTAACTGAGCCTTAGGGCTCTATCACACATTAACGTATAGAGCCAAAAATGTACGAATAACTGAACAACGTATAAATAAAAGTTTCACATACTCAACGTGTGCCAAACGGACACCACCGTATGGATAACGAAATAAACGCATGTATAACGAACACAGTAGTATGGACAACGTATTGAACGTACCTCTACCGAACAACAATGTATTAACCATACAATAGGGAAATTAAGTACATCAACGGTTAGGCGTACGTTTGGCTCAATATGTTATTATACAAATATTAACAGCTAATGAGTGTGATGGTAAAAATATACCATCCCGAATTAAAAGATTGATTTCACGAGCCGATAGGCGAGTGAAATGGAACAATCAATCTTTCAATGAGGGATGGTATATTTTTACCATTATACGAATATAAGCATTTAATATTTGTTTAATATAACTCCTCTATAGATTCTAGTCATTTGATAACACAAACTATTGTTTTATATACCTCAATGCATAGATTCGTTGTTCATCGTTTGGTTAAAACTACATAACGTAGCAACACATTCAAGAACTGTATGTTTTGGCTTGGATTTCCATGATATTTTCAACGTTTTAAAAACATTCTAACTCAAAAAATATTTAACCGATTTCAAATCTGTAAACTTCAGAATAAACTTTATCACTGTTTCCATCTTTCCACCAAATTTCAACTTGATCGAATTTAAAATAAAGTTTTTCTTCACTGACTACTTTTTTTGTATGTAAAATCCCTATACATGAGCAAAAACAAAATGGCGGATTTTCAACTTTATCACCGGTCATATCATATACTATCAAATGGATGAAAGTGATAGTAAAGACTATCAAATAGATGATAGTGATAGTAAAAATTACAAATGGTCATGTGTTACAATCTTACCAATCAAATGACCAGAATCTATGGATGGGTTATATAATGTGTGATAGAGCACAGACATGCAAGTAGTAAATGAGACGATTCTGTACACCAAAGCATATAAGCATGTTAATTTTGAAAGGTCTGAAATCACCAGACGTCGATCAAAGGTCAAAAGTCACCAGACGTCGATCAAAGGTCAAAAGTCACCAGAGGACGACCAGATGACAATAAAAACTCAAAAATCACCAGGGATGAATCAAGGTTTAATTGTCGAAAGCCAGAGGTCACGTCTGAATTTGAGTATCTATATAAAACTATACTGATGAGGGGTGTTGCCTTATTTGCATAATAATGAATATGAACAAAGCTACCTATCTTTATGTATAACCCGAATGCTCAATTCATATACTAACGCAACAAATCACTTGACAGTATGCCAAGCAAAACAGTAAACATCCAGCAACAAAGACCAGAATGTCCTTTATTTGTCGTCATATTTCGTTCATAATTATTCATCATTATGTAAATTAGGTCACGCCCACCTTGAGTTGAATTCTTAAAACCCATTGCGTTGTATTTCCAAAAATTGTCAATTTTCACCGCATACAGTAGGAAATTAATTCCAAACGCAAACATAAAAAAATGGAAAGTTCAATTTTTCTCAACTCGAATTACGTTGACGCAAGTGGTGTCACAGTTTAATTAAATATACCGTAAAGGGGAATCTTCTATTGTCGCCATCTTGTTGTTGCTCATTGACCAGAGTTATTGTACCTCCGGATATGTTCGGACTTGGGCCCGATATCCAGGCAGATTTCGTAAATCTTGTTTCACGCGCAAAAGATGGTAACTTTCACATAGCGTCTATTGCGACTTGCTCCGATCAAAATAACCCGCTAATCCGTTTCGAAGACTCCCGAATTGTGGCACGCGGAACCACAAAATACCGGAGGTACAATAACAACCCTCCATGAGCAACAAACCAAGATGGCTGCCATCCCATAGGATTTAGGGGACACACCCGTAAATCACTCCACTAATGGTGGGATCAATAGTCCCTAAAATCACATGTGATCGGACCATGATTTGGAGGCATTTAAGACAATATTTGTCTTTTTTAAAATGTGATTTTAAAAATAGCAAATTAAAGTTTAGAGCGAATATGATAATTTTGATGCATCAATAATGAAGTATTTAACTAAGTAGTCCCGTCATATGCGCAAGAGCCCGAATAGCGTAAGAGGTTAAAAAACGAGCGCCCTTTAATAGCGTAAATTCTTATCACATGCACGTAACCCCCAACGTTGAAACATATGTTAAAATTTCATCGATTCTTAATAAAGTTATAGGTGTCACAACTAGTGAATGTTGCCTAAAAGGCTTGAAATTGGCCGTTTAAATACTTACTTACTTTGGTCGACCACAGTCGGAAGCCATGATGAATTTGCGCCACTGCACCCGGTCCAACATCAGTTTTTGTAGCTCATGTTGTTCAATGCCAGCATCTTGACATAGCAGCTTTGGATAGGTGAGCCTTGGTCTTCCTTGGGCACGTGTTCCTTGAGGTGGATCCCAGAACACCAATCCGGAAACAGGTTCATTACCACGTCTTGCACAGTGCGCTGCAAAGTTCAGTCGGCGTCCTCTGACAACCTCTGATATCTTTGGTAGATATTTGTATATTTCTTCTCTGGTAGGATGATTTTTCCAGTTTAGACCATCATCAGTAGTCTTGTGTAGCAACCATCAAGTCTTGCCTCCAGTTTTTCAGTCAGTGTCCATCCTTCTGCTCCATAAAGTAGTATGCTTTCTACAGCAGCCCTGAAGAATTTTATCTTTATGGATATAGGTAGCTTAGATCTCCAGAGTGTGCGCATTTTATTGCACGCTTTCCAGGCTAGAGCTTTTCGAATTTTGAAGTCCTGTTCTGTGACATCTACCCATGAGCCCAAATACTGAAAATCGTTAAATTGTTATAGATGGCTCCCATTGCTGGTCACCACTGTTTGATCACTAATAAAATATAGCCATTTAATGCAAATAGCACATTATTGGTGGCGCTATTTCTATAAATCAAGTTTCCCAAGTTTTAAGAATCTATGACCCTTAGTTTTGACATTTGCAACATAAATTAGGTAAAGGAGACCAAAAACAAATTTTATTTATGTTAAATTCACACAACAAATTTTTGATTTATGCAATATGCAAATAATTAATTTCAAAAAATGAAGAGCGCCACCAATAATGAAACTTCAAAATATTGGCTAAAATTGATGTTTCGTGATCTAAAATGAGCATTTTTTGATATAAAATGTGAAATTAAATTATGGAAACAAATATGACAGTTCAGCACCTAATTCCATAACTAATTTAAGCACTTTTAAGGACCTGCATTTATTGTAACAGTTCATTTTTGTTGAAAAATTAATAAATGAACCCATCAAACAGTGGTGTGGTAGACAGTGCTATGCTACTGGTGGTGTTGTAGGTCATAAACTTGGTTTTTGATGATTTCATTTGAAGACCAACTGCAGCTGCCGCACGTTCGACTGGGACAGCAAGTTCTGGGCTTGATGAAATGTGTTTGACAACAGAGCAATGCAGGTCGTCTTCGACTCTTTCTTGGTGTCACTGTGAAGCCCAAGTCAGAACAATCTTCCCAATTGCGGCTCTCGTTTGAAAATCAAGGACGATAATGAATAGGTACGGTGCCAGGGTGTCGCCTTGTAGTACGCCAGCCAGAATCTCAAAAGCATCTGTTTCACCATCAGGGGAAAGAACTACCGCCTGTGTGTTGCTGTACATGGTGTTGATAGCCTGGACAATGATGTCTGGTATGCCGTATGCGTGCAGTATCTTCATCATCTTTCCTATGTGTACAGAGTCAAATGCCTTTTTGAAGTCGATGAAGGTAATGATGCATTGAAGATTTTTTGTCTTTGATCCCTTCAATAAGTCTTCTCAGCGCAAGAATATGCGAAGATGTTGAACGCTCTGCCCTGAAACCATTTTGGTTGGGTCGTAACAAGGGCTCAATATGTGGTCGACAACGATTTAATATCAACCTGTTGAATATCTTGGCTGCAATAGGTGTTAGGCTAATTCCTCTGTAATTTGTTGCTTTTGAGAGATCTCCTTTCTTGGGGACTGGAATTATGCCACTATGAGACCATTCAGAAGGTTTTTCACCTCTAAGCAGGATCCCGTTACATATTTTAAACAGAAGGGTGTTGAATCTACCTGTCTACCTTTCCCATTCGGTGTTTTCCGGAGAATATTTTGCAGCTCTTCTTCTGTGAAAACCCCGGTCTTAATTGGTAGGATGGCATCAACAACTGATTCCACTTCTTCATCTGGGTTCGTGGCTGTAGGGGGGTGAGCCAAGCAGGGTTGAGAAGTACTATTTCAATTCAGCACATCTTTCTTCGGCGGTATTACCCCTTAGACGACCAAATCTGGATGCAGTTCTTCCTGTGATCTCATTCACAGTCGCCCAGGCCAGTCCACTCTGGTTGTTTTGAGATGCTGATTGGATGGCAATGATTTTTCCTGTAGGTACTCTACCTCAACTCTGCCATAAGTTGTATCCAAGTTCTTCTTGGCCTCAACGAGAGCTTCCTTATTTTTTGAATTGCTGGATGCGGAGTATCTCTTACAGGTTTCAAGAAAGTCCCTTGCTAGGGTAACTCTGCCATCCTCCCATGAGATGTTCTTTATTGATCTTTTTTTCCTCTTTGGTATGGTTTTTGAAGCCGCAATCTTGTGGGCTTCAATGAATAGAGGATACTTCAGGTCCGCACTAAATGATTCATCGTTATCCTGAAGTGAACAGAGGATGCTGAACTGGTTCTGTACCTCAACTGTGTATGCCTGTTGGAGGTCTACTTCAGTTCTAAATATTTTCCAATCATACCTTGCTTTACCCTTGTTCCTGGTCTTTGTGGTTCTAAGGCTCAGTCGCAATTTGACAGTGACAATCCTGTGGTCGGAACCAACACTGTAGAAGGAACTGTATGCATTGCAATCAATTAGGCTGTTCTGCCACTTCTTGTGATTGCTATGTAATCAAGTTGAGAACGAGCGCCGTTTAGGGTACTGGAAAGTCCAGAATGTACCCGTTTTCTTTTGCAGCATGGTGTTGGGGGCATAATCAATATAGAGACGAGCGATCGCTCGGGCCGCCCGAGCCATGAAGCCAAGTAATTGATCGTCTTATCTTTGCATTTCGCTCATCTATGGCAACAAATTTAGTAATATAATGGTGAATAATATCAATACGTACCAAACTATCTAATCTATAATGATTGCTCGACCTAGGTATTGACTTGGCTTGGGTCAAGAAGATCGGCTCGGGTGAGTTGCTCGGGTCTAAATTGATTATGTCCCTTGATTGCCTGCAGCTCACACTCGTCTAGGTAGTCCATGAGATGGTTGCCATTTCTATTGGTAACTCTGTTATAGGTGAATGTTGCATCTTCACTGCCGATTTTGGTATTCAGGTCACCCATGACTAGAAGGACATTATGTCTTGGGGTGTCTTGTGTGGTCTGACGTAGATCTTCATAGAAGTTTAATTTATTAAAATAGTCACATCAGATGTTTCTGCACAATTTGTTGGGCTATAGCAGCAGATTACTGTGGTTGCTGGATTTCCTGCAAAGTTGGCAGTAATGATCCTAGGAGACATCCTCTTCACACTAGTAAGTGATCGAGCAGCATTTGGGTTCAGCAAGAATCCAACTCCTCCAACAGCAGCTCCTGAGGTGTTGCGTGTTGCTGATGAGGTAATAATTTGCCAGCCGTCAGCCAAAGTTTGAAATTGGGCTTCATCATTGTGGGTCTTCCTGTGTTCCAGCAAAGCTACAATTGATATATTGTGCAGTGATGCCAGTGCTACAAGTTTTCCTATCTTTGATGCTGAATTCAAAGTGCGTACATTGAATGTTGATAACAGGACTTCATGCTTGCACTTCATTAATGGTGACTTTGTCCTCCACTGATCATCAACTGTGGCCCTCCTTAAAAGGTTTGAGGTCGCAGCGTCATCAAGCGATTTGTTTTCGCCAGTGGATTCCATCAAGTCTAGTTGATCAGGGGCTTAACCCTGGTGCTTTGTAGTTTACTCATCATGATTTCCTTCTTAAGTTATAGTCATTGATGCTCGAGATGCATACCTAACTTCCTACACTGGTGAGGCGCCACTCACTACCAGTGGGTTGATCATGGAGGTGTTGTTCACATAGAGATGTTATTCACATGGAGATTTTATTCACATGAAGCAGGAGGGGAACTCCTACTGGTTTAGTTCAGGTTTAAATACCATATATTTACAAATATTCCTTATGGGAGATAAATACTTGTATATCCCCTTTACACGGCAGTCAAATCAAAATGGCGGCAAATACCGATGCAGTCAAATCAAAATGGCGGCAAATACCGATGTCCTTTTTATACAATCAACACATGCTCGGTGGGTTTGCGTCGAATCAGAATTCAGATCCCGTAATCATTGATATACCAATTAAGAAATGGACCTATGAGTTTTGACCTGTAATCCTTTTATTACTCTTTGACTAATACCTTGCGACCTTTGACATTCGATTGTTCTTAGGTGACCTTTGATTGCTAAAGACAAAGCAAAATAGACGAGAAAGTTCTCTTTTTGACTAAATGTTGACGTCATGCATTCAGAACATCGTCGACTGTGGTTTTGGCGCAAAATTCAAATAGCGTTTTCAAAAAAATTGTTATGGAAGTTATAATGATATCTTTATGAAGTTGTTTTAATGTTTCTTTTCTTTAATTATTTTGATTACTCGACACTTATTTCAATAACTAGGGGGCTATCGATAAAATTAATGATGGTGGCTGCTCGCTTCTACAATGCCATTCAGAATTAACAATTCTTTGAGAGCTGATATCTGTCGAGGATCAAATGTTAAATTAATCAACTCCTGTCTTTTGAAATGTTTGTTATTCAAGACTCATCGGTTAATGTTATCTGACGTGTCTTACTTCGGATTTATGTAATGCGCAAGCGCGTTTAGATTGATACTGCTAACACCTTTTTCGAAGAAAATGTCAAGATCTCAGTTCTGTCTAGCTTACCTCCGATCCCATTTTAGCTCAGTTTACATTTACTTAATTAAGATCAAATTCAGTACTTTCAGACTTCAATTAATTCCCGTCCAAGTTCATTTTATTTCATTGTGCACCTGGAAAAGTTCAAACACAACCCAAAGTGCCGACTTTTTAGTAGTGTTTAATCTATCAGCATGATCAGTCGAACTCTAATTGAGTGTCAAATTATGATGTCCAATATATCAGACTAACTCCAACTGAGCGTACTTTAGGATGTTCAGTCTATTAGACTAACGCCAATTCTGGTCTCCAATATAGATATTATCAAACTTACACCGATTGAGGAATTAGCCTCATCTCCATTGTGGCCAAAGCATACCAGTAGAGGATCCTTATAACAACTTATGAAACAAGCTGTTCTAGAACAAGTACTTCGTAACAAGATTTGATATTCACTCGTTATGATAGATTGTACTTGTATGAACTAAAAACAGTTGAAGAACTCTGAATTGAGCTAGTGAGCGTTAAAAGCTCACAGATAAATACGTCGATCCCCGGTTTCTACCCGGAAGTCAATATTTACCGAAATGTAGCCCAAACACAGTTTTGCCTATAAAACTAATAAGCCGTGACATAAGCTCCTGCAATTCATATACATAAAAGCGGGCAATTTGAATTGTTGTTTGGGATGGGTAGTTTTGCGCCTATTTGGATGCATCGTTATGCTTTATCAGTGCATTGTGGGATAAATTTCGGTAATGATTGATTTCCGGTTAGGAAACCAAGGATCGACGTATTGAGATGGCCTCTTCAAAGGAAATCTCCTCAGAAGTATCCAGAATCATCGCAGTTCCGTAGCTCTCAATCTCAATGCTTTTTATGCATAATGAACTTTGGAAAAATTCTGGCAAGCTGATGATTCGAATACCATTAAAATCAGAAGAGATCTGTAAGAACATGAAGATGACAAAATGTGATGATGAAAGCAAAATTAACAGTAATATACATCTCTTTATCAGGATTGAACGAGAAACAGGTATTGTCACATGGATTTCGTCCAGAAGAAGCGCAGTTTGTTCTATATAATGTTTCCTTGTCTTTATAAGTACGGTATCTAAAAGCCTATCATTAATTGATTGTAATATTGGGATGTATGGTTTTCGACAACAATTATTTATTTATACATTATACAAAGACAGATTGCCATTATCTCAGTATACTAATGCATATTTATTTATAGTTTTTAAAAAGATTTTTAAGTAAATATTTCTTTGTATTTTTGTTGACTATATAACAAAATGCCTTTTGAATTTAGCAAAAAAAAATGAAAATGAAACGAAATAAATTTTGAGAGTTAAGAATAGCCTATAACTTTTCATTGATAATATCTTATGGATTATTTGTACATGTATAGATTTCTTTTTTAGCTACAATCAACTTGAGCCTTGCTCTTATAATTGACTGTAACACGTATCTCGATTTCGGAAAGAGATCACATAAAAAAACTGCATATATCCAACATGAACAAAAAATCAGATCCATCAAAAATTCTACGTGATCATTGACCAGTCTGACAGAATTTTTTTAATTTGTACATATGTTAAAGCACTTTTTGCGCACTTTAACACTTAAGAGTGACCAGGCGGGGTGAAGGGGTTCTTAGGGGCCCTACCACAGGACGCGAATTTTTTTTACATCGCCGCTCCATGAAATTGTCAAACTTAACGCAGTGAGTCTCTCAGTGGCAAAAAAATTCAAATCGATCCAGTCGTTTTCGTGCTAATTACCATAAAGTGATTTTTTTTGTGGGCGCTGTTCAAATTTGTTTTTCCCATAAAATCGAAACTGAATAACTTTTTTATAATTTTTTTCGCAATGTAATTGTACTTGCAATGTGCAAATTGGAGCAAAATTTCATGCGAAAATTCCTTCGGAAACACTGTTTTTGAAATTTTGTCTGGCAAATTTTTGACATGACACAAAAACTGTTTTTTCGGTCGCCATTTTGAAACGGTTCATCCGATTTTCAATTTGTTTTCTGTAGTTTGGTCTTTATTACATGTTTTATCATTGACCAGACTTTCAACGTAAAATTCATACCGGAAGGGTGTTTTTTTAAGGGGGGGGGGGGTCCGTAGGAACCTCCCCCCGGGGGGAAACAACGGATGGGAAATACCTTGGTCACTTATTTGTTAAAATTCTGAAATCAAAAATAGAGTCACCGTGTTAGTTTTCAAGAAAAATGACAAAAGCTGGCATTTTTTAATTTTTTTTTTATTATTTTGATGGCACATCTGCATCTGCATAATTTCCCGCGTATACATTACGCAGCGTTGAGAGGTCCAGTATGACTTCTGTAATGACTTTTTGTCACTATTTTGATTGCCCATTTTTGATGTTTCAGAACTTCTTTTACTTAATATAGCTGAAGACTTTTTTTGTCTGAAAATGAATCATCTTAATATTTCCAACTCAAAGAAATAATCATCAGCGCGGCTTAAAAAGATGACGGAAGTCGGTTCATGAAAATTCTGAGTTATGAAGACGCATGCAATTTTGAGAAATGCTATCTCGATCATTTTTTGGTCATTATGAAGTACGGTAGGTGAACTAGCACTTGTATGTGCCAATCCGGGATTATTAAAAAACACTGTCTTTTGATGTTGTTTTGTTAAATTGAGCAATGTTGCCAATTTGAAAAACAAAATGTTTAAGGAAAGACATATAATACCGTATACTATCACCAGAGTTATATACATTTGATTTAGTAAAAAGAGCTGTTATTGTTGTGCCCTGGATTTTACACCCATTTGAATGTCCATCTCAAACAATGAATTTAGATTTACTCTGACGTAAAATACAATTGATAATGTTAAATTATACGAAAATTTTGTAAAACAAATATGCTTGGCTAAGAGCTTGGTCACACTAACTCGTACGAACAGTTACGAGAAGTGTTTAGTCCGTAGTAAAAGTACCACGAGCAGCGAGCAAAGCGAGCAGCGAGGGCATCGATTGGTCCTACTAGATGGACTAAACACTCAGTGGCGTAGCAAGGAGATCGCGGGCCCATGGACAAGAATCAGTGCGGGGCCCCCTGATATTTATTACAAAAAGCACATTTTCAATATTTGAAATTTCAAAGTGCAAATTACGCTCCCTTTTCCATAACTACAATAACTCTCTTTTCCCTGGAGCCCCGACAATATTCTTCTTTTTCTTCTTTCTTCATCTTTTTTCCTCTTCTATTTTTTCCTCTTCTTCTTAGTACTCGATTCTGTTTCTTCTTTTTCTTTTTATGTATGGGGGCCCCTTACCCTTGAGGGCCCATGGACTTTGTCCAACCATGCCACCCTATTGCTACGCCAGTGTAAACACTGCTCGTAACTGTTCGTACGAGTTACTGTTACCAAGCGGCTCTTACCTTGTATACCATGCATAGTGAGATAAGATAAGATACAGCCTTAGAGTTTGGTCACAATAATCGTACGAGCCGCTTACGAGCAGTGTTTAGTCCATTTAAAAGAACCACGAGCAGTGAGTAAAGCGAGCAGCGAGGGCGTCGCATGGTCCTATTTGATGAACTAAACACTGCTCATAAGCTGTTCGTACGATTATTATGACCAAGCATTTAGAAGGATAACAACTTATCGTGTCAATATGTAGAATCGGTAAAAGGCTAATTTAATACAGGTCCAACCTAACTAAGGGTGTTATGAAGCATTAAGTATTCAGCAAGCTTCAAACACGCACATCCCCCCCCACACACACACTCCCAAAATAAATATCTATCTCATCATATGTACTTAACTTATAAGCATTATCTAGCCTTGCTCCAAGGCCCGAGCCATTTATTTTTGAGAATATCAGAGTCATAACTCTTTACTTCCAGAGGGTGCACTGGTTAGTCCGGCAGAGAAATGGGATTTTTTGGCCTGACGTGGAAGTAAAATATATAGTTTTGCTTTTGACTGATTTTGGTAGCTAAAAGTGTCTATTTTCTGAATCTGCCGGGTGACAAAATGTCACCCCTTGGGATTTTGAGAAATCCAAGATGGCGTCCAAAATGG
>JXSR01S035507.1:0-15026 GCA_000969725.1 Ophiothrix spiculata
TAAATATTCTCTTAGTTTTGGAATCTAACCAGTGTGTAAAACTTTTTGTAACGCCTGCCAACTTGAAATCATGAATATTAAATCTGCTGGTTTTACATCAGTATTTCAAGAAACAATTTTTGTGTACCCGATAAATCGTTTAACAATTAAAAAACTATGAGTTAATTTGACTTCAGTGTTTAACTGGTTTATTTGCATCGGCATTTTTATCCTTTCAAAGGGTCAACCGTTTAGTCTTTCACAGTTCCTCAAATTGAACCCAGAAAATCTTGTTTACTCGTCTCATGCAAAGCATTGGTTTACTGTATCATGGAGTAGGTATGTGTGGAATCTATAAATATTCATTTTTGTTTGCGCATGATGACCCCTCTGCATAATGATTGGATAAGCCGACCACCAGTAGAGCAAAATACTACTGCATATTCATGATATACAGCATGACCTGCTAATTGATTGGCTCTGGTGGCCCCCAGCTGACAATCCAGACTGTCAATCAAGGGTGCGGTAACGCTTTGATGTTGGCCAGTCGCCTTTGCGTCTGTACACAACTGAATGGTAAAGATTCATTGACGCGGGACGTGCTAAGAAAGTGGAGTTAACTTGAAACGTTTCGCCGCGAATAACGGGGCTGGATCTTACCCCAACACCATGCCTCAACAGCCCAGTCATGGTGAGGAGGATGATGGTGCCCAAGATGAGACTAAAATTTATCATACCGAAGGAGAACAAGAGGAAAAAGCTATCGAAAATTTGCCAGGAACTCGAGATTCTTTCGACCACCTCAACGATATCAAATCGAGTTTAGTGAATGAAGGGGAGTCGGTTAGTAGTAACAAACCCGGCTCAAACTCACAGGTAAATATGTTGTTTTTGATCGTAAATGGACGTGATTTACATTTTTATGTTATCCACAATCTTCCTCAACTATCTCTCTAACCAGGACTAATAGTTGATTTTTTTGGCATTTAAATTTTCACAGAGAAATAATAAAAGACCGCTGGGATCTACTTCGGACTACGGCGACCCTTCGAAAGATAGCCGTGCTAAGAAAGTGCATGGAGTTTGCGATGAAGGTACGTATGGCTGCCATTATACCAATCGTGCATGACAACTGGTCCAACTTTTTGACATGAATAATTTCTGACAAAGTTTTGGTCTCGTGTGTTCAGATTTTTACATCTAGTTCAGCAAATAACCTTAGTTTATAAAAGCATATTTTATGCTATAGTAGGGGCACTTGATCTATGTGTAATGTAATATGAAAAGGAAATTTGAGCGTATGTGTCGTGGTTGTTCACAGTCGCTGACTGACTAACGGCCGTGTCTGTCTCCGTTTTGACCCCACTGTTTACAGGAAACAAATCGGATCATATTCCACGATTTTCATCTTATCCTAACTTGGCGATTATAGCAGGCGGATATCATCCCAATGGCTCCATTATCCCAGGAGGACCGGTAAGAAAAATCATTTAAATTCTCAAATTATTGCATATTTATTTACCTGTGCTGTGTTGATTTCACGATGCATACATTGTTGTTTACATTGCATTCTAGTTTATTAGACAACATGTCATGCTATTGTCAGGGCCATGACATGTTCAATACATTGTGTAGTGCCTTTTATTGATTTGTTATGGTCATGAGATCAGCATTGCATATGATTTTAATACCTCTTAATTATTACATTCATGCAAGAGACATCATTATCATTGATATAATAAGCTTACATTGAAGAGATAACTGTCAAAGCATACAATGTAATTATTCCATGTAAGCTTAATAACACACTAGTATGCAGTATCTAAACCTACATATTGAGATACTGCATTTCTGGCAGTGCACATGTACAATGAATGTCCTTGTATAAATATGAAAGGTGCTACTGGATATGCATGGTATTGTTTGGCTTCTTGAGATAAATGCCAGGGTGAACCCAGTTTTGCTTTGGCTCATTCCTGTCTGGAATCAGCAGGGAGCCAAGGCATCAAGGCTGCATAAATTTACCCACATGACAATATTCAAATTAAGCGAAACTAAACAAGATACCAGTACCAGCTGCACACTTCAGGCTGATCCACATTATTTTTACCCAAAAAATATATGAAGATCAAAAACATAAAATATGCACAGTGCGGAACTTCAGAAGCCATGCATATTGTTCGACCATGACAGATACATTCAATGTCGGAAGTCAATGATGAGCATGATAAATTAGTCTTTAGGTCGTTGATATGAACATACACATTTTACTCAGGGATTCATAAGTTCCTTCATGTGATTAACCTTGACCCAAATGTAGACTGGTTGTGTTCATTCATAAATGTTTAATCAAGAGCAAATGAAATGATTGATGCGACAGTCTACAAACAATAGAGCACATGTATTATGAATGTTTATGAAAGTCGTTGGCCAATATCATGCAAGCTTGTTTTCTATCCTTGATTAATTCCATAGTGCAACTTTCTTTTGGCATGTGTTTAGGCCATGTGCCTATTTATGGAAGCGTTTGTTCGAATCCCACTCCTGACACCATGTTAGACAAAGTATGAAATGATTGATTGATTGATTGATGCCAATCTACAAGCACAAATTAGAGTATCATGTGGTATGAACATGAAAGAAGCTGGCCTATAATATCATGCAAGCTTGTTTATATTTATGTTTCTCAAGGTTGTTTTTCATTTCAAATCAGGCTGTACACGCAAGCAACTCTTAACACACACGTTAACAGCGTGAGCGTAAACAATCAAATCCACAAATCGTGCTCTGCAAATACGTACGTAAATAAATGCATCAGTACGGAAAAGGCCTTTTAAAACAAGAAGCGTTGACAAGAAAAAACCTGCGATCGAGTAAAAAACTCTCTGAGATAAACTATCCTTGATCAATTCCATAGTTTGACAGAGAACTTTGACTTTTGTTGTAAAGAATAAAGGCTTAATGTCTATTTATGAAAGCATTGGCCCAAATCCCACTCCTGACACTAACTTACCCGTCACTTACATACAGTCCTGGCACCATAACTTGATGTAAGTGTCAAGTCATGGTAAATGCTATCAAGTAATACTGCCATTTAAGCATGTCTGTACTCTGTACAGACCTTGGGACTATGTCCACATCTCAAATTCAGCCAAAATATTGAGAAGCTGTCCAAAAATTATTTAAGTCATGTCCTCTTTGAGAGTCTTGTGCATCTCATCATTGATAGGTGATTTGTTAAAATCTAGAATCATTTTCCCGATTTGTCCATATTAAAAATGGCCTCATTACCAGTCTTTCCCCGGTACACACAGCCGTAACATTTTTGTTACGGCTCACCGTAACATTTTCATACCATGTCGCTGGCGACGTCCCATGATTAAGGTCACAACAAATACTTCCATCTTTTACTGATACACATAACAATTATTAATGTAACTTACGGTAAATGCGTATCAAACACTAAATCAAATCACATTATCAAATGTTACGGCGAGACGTAACGGCGAGACGTAACATAGACGATTGTTACGGAATACTGTAACAATCGAATCGCAATTTTCTCTTATCTTTGGGAACTTCCAATTTTCAAAAAACAGACCGACCCTGAAAAAAACAGACCTGGTAATTAACTACGTATATATATGCAAATCACAGTATGAAGCATCTACATGTATGTACAATGAAAAACTTACCTAAAAATGATTTTTTCCATGGTAAATCCACTCTAAAAGTGGTCTAATTTTATGTGAAATTCCGACCACTTTGACCACTGTTTTGATGAGCACATTATTCGTATCCGGCCATTTTGTGTTTGCGATGCTCGAGTGCATGATGAGAAGGCACTGTATCAATCTCTTTAACAAATCTTGCGTCTAACGTCGCATTTCGCATCAATATGGTACTAAAAAGTATTAACATACTTATTCGGAAAAGAGTGTATTATGTTACGGTGAACCGTAACAAACAAATGTTACGGCTGTGTGTACCGGGAAAGACTGATTACGAGCTTATATCAGTTGTTGACATTGCTAAATGTGACCCGTCATATCGAAAGGTTCCCTCAAAGGTTCCCAAAATGAAAATTTGATTTTTTTGGTGTCATCTGAAAGATTTTATTTTAAGCTTTAGAATGACACCTTGCTTTTGGTTATTGGATGTTCGATTGCAAAGTTACATCCAAATTTGTAAAAGGCATCTGGCTGATTCAGAAAACTATAGTTTTGAGAAAATCAAGTTTAAAGTTTCCTACTGGTAAAACTTGAATGGAGAAAGGATTTTTATCTCAGTTTTTAAAATGTTTGTCTTATGTTTTGGATGTTGGAACTTGATTAGAATGATAGATTATTACTTCAAAGGTAACGTTTTTGATGAAATTAGAAATTTGACCTTGGACGTAATTTTTGACTATAATGCTCGGCTTCAATGGCGCATCTCGTAATTTACTCTGCGGACCGACCTTAAGGTGCCTTTCGAACCTTATTTTGTCAATGAAAAGTCAATATTTCCCAAGAAAATTCCTTTGTTTTCTGTTGATTTTGGGCAAGTGTATTTGGGTGTTACTCCAGTGTTCTAGCGACTTTGTCCAGGTTTTCGTCGGAGCAGGTCATTGTTTTGGCTCTCAGAAAGAGATGCATTGCCTGGGAAAACACTAAGTACTGTAATTATTGATTACAATGCATCAGTATAAAATGTTAGACTACACAGCAATTCCCGACTTGACATGTAACCTATTCACATGACCTTGTAGAAACATGACCTTTCACTTGAAATCTTTGAATTCAAAATGGTTTCTGTTTTTTTCTTCTTTTATTTAACATCAATTTAGGTTTTGTCAAAATTCATGAACCAAAACTCATGTTCAAACACTCCAAATGAGTTGCTGATGAATAATGTTTGCTTGATAATAGTATTAAGAATTGGTGATTGTGGCATGGGGAAAGTAATTTTTAAAAGAATTCCGTATGTTTTCAAGTCTGTCAAAATAGTTCACTGTCATACGGTACTATAAATGATAGCATTTACGTTTTCTCAAAAAATTGAAATACTGGCACATCAAGTCTACCAAAAGAAAAAATTGATTCATACACCACTTGGACAATAAGCATACAATGGACCAATGTGCCCCTGTTGTGGTTTGGTGACTCATTCTGCAGTAAACACCAAATGACCTGTAGATTTATTCCAGGCAGAGGTCATAAGGTCAAGCTACATGTACCAAGTTCAGAGTCAAGTACAGTGCATACATGTGTGAAAATTACAATTATGGTTTCATATTTTCCTTTCCAAGTTGAGTATTCTTGACTTTAAAATGTAATTTCCTAAGATTTGTTTTCTTTTTATTTCATGTGCAAACTTTAACAACTTGCCAATGCCATCACATCCTCATAATAAAAAATCTTGTCAGGTTTATGAACAAATGAGAAGTTTTTTCCTAACAAGATAATAATAATAATATATCGCATTTATATAGCGCAAAATCTACAAAAAACTCTTAAGCGCTCTTACGAAGAGTAGCATATTTTAGGATCTTCAGATACTACCACGTGACGCCTTGTACCCGGCCTTGTAGTCAACCATTTCATTACATTAAGTGCATTACTCTAGTACTAGTAGTGTTAACTCCCTATTAATTAATGTTTTCAATCATGTATTTCTGTACATTTCTTCCTCTGTTATGTAACAAGTATAGCCCTGCCATATGTTTGATAACAAACTGAAACGCTGTGTTGTCGGATATAGCAGGAAGAATTATCTAGTCACTGATGGTTTGTGGTGTAATGTCACAGAGTCATACTGTCACCCATGGTGCAGAAAGGAAAACCTGCTTATTGAATTAACAACAATAATTGAATTATGCAAAAATCACTACCATCCAAAGAGAAGTGATGTACTCGCATTTTTATTTTTTCGTCTCTGAAGACGATACTTGACGATTTGGGAATATTCGGTTATTCTACACCAAGGATATATTTAGGAAAATATGAAGCAAGCCAAATGTGAGTGCTATGTGACCGGCATTAGAATGATGATAATATCACCTCACCTTCTAGAATATATTATTTGAGAGATAAAGATTACTATTTTGTTTTATGAAATCTGATTATGTAGATAATGATAGAAGATACATTTAGGGCTTAAATAGAATACCTAGATTTGAAGGAGAACTCCCTTACAGATACAAGTTGCCATACCAGTTGGTAAAGTGCTAAGCTAAATGCCATTTAGATCTATTTAAGGTTATCTTACCATATCGGCTTCTTGCCGCTGGCTTACGTCATTTCTGAAATTTATGCAAACTTATCCAATCTTAAGTAGCCTATTCCAGTTTTGAGTATTGGTCATTGTTGATTATCCAAAATTAGTCTCCGCGTTGGTAGTTCAAAACTCAAAATGGAGGACAATTTTGCCTTTTGGTATCTATAGATCAATTGACACAGAATTTGGACTCGGAACTCTTGAATCACAATGTAGCACCTCAGGAAGAGCTTTGTGACAAAGAGAAGCCAACCGAAAATGTTGACTTAAAATCTGATACTGTCTAGATATTGTCTACTCTCCCCATTTGCCAAAAACATGTAAACATACCTAATAACATATCTTATCGACCTGATGATCATTTAAGGGGCGTCTTATTTAAACCTTGACCTTGTGGTGCTTTTTGTGAAATTTAATTTCTAAGTTTGATTTTGTCAAGTCTAGGTACTAGTCCAGTCAGGCCTGAGTCAAGTACTAATTTTTTCCCCTTTACACCAAAAATTGCTCTTGACAAATCTCTCCTTCATTGTTGTTCCAAGCACCCAATTCAACACCACCAAGTTGAACTGATGTGTGCTTCCAAATAAGTTTTTTGTACAGTGCTATTTACCGATCTATTGGGTTTGTAGCACGATTGACCTCGTGGCCTGTTGAACTGCCTGGCTGTCACTCAAGACTCAAATGTTCATGTGTATTGTAGGAAAGCAACATAACAGAGCAAGCTGGAAATAAGTGCAGCTCAGTTTCTTCCCCGGCAGTTGGATCAATCGGTTGACTTTTAGAGAGTATACATGCCGAGTGGTATAATGATTTTTTCTGAGGTCCTATTCAATTAATGTAGTTGGTGAACTTTAGAAGTAGAGCTTGCCTTCTTTATGCCAGTGTATTGTGGAAATCGATGGTCTTATTCAAGGCGTTTTGGAGTCAATTGCATCACATGCCCTTTTTCAGAGACCAAGAACACTGCTCGTTGCCCAAAGGCTCAAAAAGTTTCAGGAGTTTTCTTTGATGTGGAGTATTTCATGTTGAACTACAAGAAAGGTTAAATAATCTTTTCGAATCGCTTGGTTTTTCACTCATGATGCCAGTTGGTTTTTTTTTTAAGAATTGACAGTACTATTGATAGGTTTTAAGCAGTTAAGATGATCACTTAGATATTTGTGATTGTGTGAGTTTATAATTCAAGCTAATATGTAATTAATGTGCAAGTAAATGTGATGCTTACAGTACTGTATGTGTACTTAAAACAACAATTTGTAATTTATATCGGTTCTTGATTATTTTTTCATCGTCTCTTGTCTGTGCTGTGGTGCCAGAGATTGTTCTAATGTGTGTTAATGTAATTACAAGAAGCCCATCGTGCCATGAACTATACTAACGATACATTAGATGTCACTGTACATTGTAGGCTATGGTCTCCCACCATCTTTATTAGACAAATTTGATATCATCCCATATGTAATCCGCTTCTCTTATTTATCTCACATAGGGTAGGATTTCAAAGGATGGATTAGTAATTGAGAACCAGCAAAAGTTCCCCAGATTCATAACTCCTTTGTTGGAGACCAAAATATGGGAGGAGTTTTTGAATTGATATTTATCTCTGAAAAGTTCTCATTAGGTTATCCAAGGTTAATTCATAAATGAAAAGATCTGCTAGCTAGGCTTCATCATAGATCTATGACAAATGGGAAATCTTTTATTTCAAGTTCAAGTTTCTTTATCTCACTACTACAATCTACCACAGTATGTATTATCATGTCAGTTTAGTAGTTAGGATTTTTTGACATTTTTGTTATTTTGCCAATATCAGTACTCATGTCTCAAGATTCTGTCATCCTTTTTATGCCTATCTGTAGTCCCCGACTCACTGACTTTTGAGGACCAAAGTCTGTTGGGTAGCATTGTGTAGTGTCTGAGTTAAATACTTGCTACCACGTAGTCCTCTCAACCCAGGTGACATATGGGTAACTGCATTTGTGGGGAAGGAGGTGTAGTGATCCTCTGACTGCAAATACAACAAATTTGGAGTGAGCCGTCCGGCCCAGTCACTTCCAAAGAGCAATGGGTTCTGGCAATACAGGTGTTCCCTGGGCCATTTTAAATCTCTTTTAAACAGAACACAATTTACAAATGTAACAATTAGGCCTTATTCCTTATTCCTCGAATTACAATTGAACAGAAGAGACAGACTTCAACTGCACTGATTTCCAACCTAATTATCTACAGTGTGAATTAAGATCGCCCAATTATCAATTTAGAGGCTAGCAAATGGACAGTTTAATTTGGTTTCAAAATGGTCAGCATCTAATTGTAAATAGCTGCCAACTACATGTTGGAAATATCATTAATGACCAATGGTCTTATTGTTGTTGGATTTAATTTGTGAACGCGTGTTTATAGCAAGTACGCAGTGATCCCTGACGCAAGCGTATATTTTCAAGGTTGTTTAGTTCGCGTACATACGCACAAGGCTCTGAGTACGCGTTCACAAATTAAATCCAACAACTATAGTTGGCATTACTGTTTTTGTCATTGAGTGCATTACAATGGTGTCAATGTAAAAAAGTTTAATACATTTTAGTTGAGAAAAAAAGAACCCCTTGAAAATTTGTCTTTTTGCTTAAATTTCTAACCTGTATCTTGTTGAATCCGAGTCTCTGACAAATGTCAACCTGAAGCGACAAGTGAAGACAAAAGTGGATGTTATTTAGCGCCAAAACAATACACATAGAGACATATTTAACTTGAAATTTCTTACAAATTCTATTAGATGCAGTTGTCGTACATATTTGCTTCATCTCCTTGATCAGTGCATCATCTATTTGGCCTAATGATGTCTTGTTCTGATTCTGTGCAACAAATTGATAACTGTTCGTAAATTATACACTGGCTTAACCAACCAAGCCTGGACTTGTTCATTAGCCCAGATCTATGTACGTCGGTCCATAAATGGCAGTCGATCATGACTGCATGTAATGATTCATTAATGTTTCTGCTTTATTTGCAGATGTTGCAATTTCTCATTAGCGGTCAATATTAGCTCATGCATTACTATAGTGGCCAATCATTAGACTACCTGTAAACAGAGCTATAGAGACGTTTCCAATTAGGATTGGTAGGCTAATTGTACATAGTATGGGACTCGCTTGTTTGGCTAATTAATAGGCCACAATGTAAATTTTGTCCCAGACTGTGGTGGTGGCCGCAATTTTCTTTAAGCTACTAGATTTAGGGACTACGGATTTCTAAAACGCAAATTTAGAATACATTTTACGTGTCTTTCTATGGGCGCATTAATATTGAAAATATTACAAAATCATATTTTTACCTCAAATTTAACATTTAAGTGTTCCTATAGTGGTACATGTTATTGTATTATTCTAAATCTGCTGGGTTTCACCAGTGAACTCCATTCGTAGCAAAGTAATTTTAAGTTATTTTGATGCGTTATTTTCTACAAACGAGGGACACGGCGGAAGTACAAGTTTGATCAAATATAGGCCTATATGGTAGTAGGGAGGCATGACCAATGTCGTCTGGATTTGTCCCATTCTTAAATAATGTAGGTCTGTGATCAGTTTGCCATGCTCTTCATGAACCCAACTGCAACCCATTATGTGATGTACATCATACATACAAGTACTGTACTACATTTTCTTTTGCTTTATTATCTGGTCTCTGCATGCATCTCTCCAAATTAAGGAAAATGCTTTGATCAAAGGATAAACATGATACCAGTGCCCAATGATTCTGAGCCTGGTATTGAGACTGGGGCCAGGCAGCATTGTAATCATGTTGATGTTGTTTTCAGTTAATCCAGCCCATGGATTTTGGGATCAGTCCATGATCTGCAGGTTGCAATTTACCTGGTCAATTTATCAACGATAATATGGCGGATGAATCAAGCCTGGGTCTAATGTGTAACATGACCCATGGTTTAGTGCTTGTGTACTTTAAATTGCCGCTCTTTTGTAAAGAGATATGAAGGAATGGGCGGGTGAGGTTCATTAACTGAGCGATTTTATGTGACAAAGGAATTAATGTTTCATCAAATATGTGGATGCATCACATCAGATGTGAAATTTTCTTTAAGTAGGCCGGCCCATATTGTCAGTTAGAAGTTAGGTCTGTATTTAAAAGCAGATACCAACTCATTCATAACTGCTGAGTCTGACACCTTTGTGGAAACAGCAATGAAATGTGACACAAAATGAAACTTGAAGAGAGGGGAGCAACAAAACATCAATAGGGCCTATGTGGAAACTTTAAAAATAGTCTGTAAAAAACACATTCTGCATTAGGTTTTCAAACTTTGAGGAGAGCTAGACTACATTAAATAGCGACTATATCAAGATAGTCTTATACTTACACCATCAACATCAGGAGTAAAGGTATACATACACACAGAAAAAAATTGTCCCTCATGACACTCAAGAGGGTCTAGCATGTTTCACTCTAGTTGGAGTACTAAAGTAGCTAGATTTCTTGAGTGTCATCTGAGCGACAACATTTTTGTGTGTGTAATTTTGGATACAGTTTGAAAATGGATAAAAAATTTCCTCATTCTATCAATTTATTTTGATTTTGGAATTTATGCAATGAAGCATTTATTTGTTCTGTCAGTTAATTTTTTAGTTCATCAAACAACCCATCACATTTAAGAACTAGGCTTACATAAAATACTTTAAAAGATCTTTTTATTTGTAATTTTGTTAAAATTCAAAAGCAGTCCAATGAAACATGTCATGGTGTTAGTCAAAGTTCATATACTTCACACCAAAAATTAATGGATTTTTCTGACTGGTTTAATTTGTTTTAATGATAGGTGGGCTTAAACTAAATAAAAAACGATGCAAATAATTATCACTCGATTTGTTATTTTTTTAAATATTATTCGCCCTTGACCTCTTTTGACGAAGTAAGAAAAAAATAATTACTGGTCTGACTTTACCTGCACTTTGTGTGCAGTCACAGTGTAGTGCAAATCACTGTCACAGTTAATAAACAAAGATGGATAATGCTCAAAAAAAGGTTTCATAAAACTTGATTACGTTCATTGACCTAGACTTGAATAGAGAATAGAAATGCTGCTTCCGTAAGGGTGCCGGAGTTTTTCTTTATTTAATCGTTTTCTGCACCACTGTAGGCTAAATTCTCTAATCAATCACCCTAGTGTGCAGTATATACACGACTCTGGCTATTGCGTTGGGCTTGTCTCGTAGTCTTTTGATGTCATACTCGCTCGGCAAAAGGACCTTTACAAATTGATTGCATTCTTTGACCAAAGTGTTCACACTGTCAACCCAAGTTAATTTGTTGATAATACTGGCTAAAGTCAAAAACAGTCTTACATTTTTGCTATATATGGTTATATTGAGGCGATATTTATAGTATACAATATTTTTTTAAATTTGAAATTAATTTCAAGCCAGCTAATTTCTGTACCCAAACAAAATACATTTAGCTGCAGGAATACAACCTCTTGTGAGCATTTGATCGAGTCAGTTTGAGAAGAAAATTGCAAAATGGGCCAAGATGCTATATCATTTTAGAAGAGAAGATATCATGTATATCCCATAATGCATTGCTTCCAAAGGGAAATTTTGTACAGGAAGTTGTGCGAGTAGTTATGAAACATGTCCAAAATCCAAGATTACAACGATTAACTTTGATTTATGGGCATTTAATCACTAACTACTGGCTTAATTTCCCATGCAAATAATCACATAGGGAGCAATGCATGATGGGATACACACCATATATCTTCTCTTATTTTCCATAGTCAAGATTTGTATAGGGACATAATAGTCACATACATATTTCAAAACATTTTATTAGGTCATGAAAAAATCTGGAAATAAAGCAGATTACTAGACACATCTGCCAATTTCTTTCATCTTTACAACGTTGACCTGCAGCCAGAGACTATAGGATGCCAGGACAACTTAAACGCGCTCCAGTTGAGTCTGTTCATAAATGCCAACTTAATGCTTCATCTCTCATAATCATAAGCATCATGTATTCTTCATATCAAAATGGAGTTGCTATTGATTGATCTGCATCTTGAAGGTGAAAGCATGGGGTGCGTGTGCACGCGTCACGTGTGTTTGTGAATGTCACAATCAACTAACAAAGTCGTGTTGCAATTTATCAGTGCGTAGTATAGAAACATAATAGCCTGGTAACATTTTATTCACAACAAACAAATTCTTATTGATCAAAGATTAATATTCTGCTGTATGCTCACTAATTAAGATGAAATGGTCTGGTATCGTTTGGGTTTATTGTGTATTGCATATCCTTAGTTTCAATAGACATGGCAATTATGGCAAACCTTTATTTTGAAGAATAAAAATCAATGTTTCTCTTCATGCAATCAGCAAGTGATGTATGTAATGAGTTCTATAAGACATGTTCCAATGTAGGTTTGTGTTATAAAACATAGAACAAAATCTCACAAAATCTCATTTTAGAAAGTAACAAAATATGCTAACTCGCTTGGGAAATGGAAAGTCCCCGGTTCAAATTCTGGTGAAAACATGCATTTTTCACCCTTCCCATTTCAAGGAGATGGTTTCAAGGAAACAGTTTAAGTTAAGAAATCTGTTAGGGTTAATTTAATAAACAATTAAAAATAAATTTGACATACCTACAGTATGAAAGGTGTTGGAGAAATCAGATTGTAGCTAAGCCGGTTAATGAGATTAAATACTTCCCCACAACTTTGTCACTTTATCTAGTGTCAGACTAGTAATATTAGCACCTAGCTGTAAGCCAAAAAGTAAGCCATTTTGCTTCAAAGATATTTGGGATTTCAATTCTTAGCCCTGCCTTCTCTATTCTAGTGCATTTGACAGGGCCAGTGATCCTGTACTTTGTGGCCATTAAATTCCCTGTTTCACTGTATATTTCTGAGCAGGCATGAGGTGTAGATACAACCAGGTAGAACCATACCTGTATAGGGAGATATCCATGCGCTGGCCCCTAGGTCTTTGACACTAGCAGGGCATCTTCAAATCCCAGACTAAGTCCCGCCCCTAATACTTCTGCTATATCATGACAATTCCTTGTTAGGTCTGGGTATCCGGGTGCCAGGTAAACGAATGATAGGCACATCTAATTAATCAGAAGCCCAATGGAGAAATGTTTTTAGTGCTATTGTAGGGACCTCTTTGTGAACCCCAGACCTTACCTTTGATTTGGTTCTCTGTTTTGTTTTGTAATTTTGGGCAGTTAGGGTCAAGAATCTTATATGCTAATTTGAAATAGAGACCTTCATTATGTTGATCATCTAAGTTGATATTTAGACCAAACAATAGGCTTAATTAATCATATTGATCTCATTTTGTTCATGTTGATTTCAGAGAATTATGTGTTGCTTGACTACATATCTTTCACACATTATATTGATTTTTTATTATCTAATAGCCTGATGTCCAGAATATTTATAGATTTTTTAATTTGATAAGTCAATGACCCTTTAAATTGTAGGCCTAGGCCTATTAAGAATATTTATTTCCTCTATCACACCATGGATCATACTAAAAAATTTCTCCTAAGGTAACAACATTTCAAACACATAGGCTTAGGCCCTATATTCTTATATATTATGTAGGCGTATTTCAAAACAACCATTCTTAATTTGGATTTTTCTTTAAACCAGGATATTCTTTTTCAGATATTAAATTTTCCTGCAGTAGGCCTAGCAGACATTTTATTTCCTCATTTAAATAATTTACCAAAATGTATCCCAAGGTTACAAAATTTGAACATATAGGGGCAAAATATTATTACGGTAATCTCATCTTTGTATTTTGATTTTTTTTCCTGGAACCAGGTTCTTCTTTTTCAGATATTTGTTCTAAGTTTTAGAATTTTATGGTAGGCCTATATTATGCAATATACTGGATTAATTAAGGTTGGGCCGATCCACCCTAAATCAGTAATTTTCGATTCCCGATTCAATTTTCAAGTATCGGCCCGATCCGATACCGATCCCGATTTTGTTATGAGGTTACTAAACTCTCAACAGAAATAAAGTGTTACTTAAACTCTCAACAGAAAGAAAGTGTTCAGTATCACTGGTACGTTTTCCATGAATTTGATCATTTATTAATGTACATGTAGAAATCGAAGATAAAGATTGACAATAAAAGAAATGAACACAAGTTACTTTGTTAAACTCTGTTTGGTCCAACAAGGCAGAATGCTTGCATTTTAAACACATTTTATGGAGATTGACAGCTACATGTTCAAGCTGTTGTGGTATGTATGGATCGGTTGGCTGAATCGGTAGAGTTCTGTGATTTTTGCCGATCCCGATTCGTCACCGATCTCGCAAAAATCGGGCCGATTTCCGATCCGGCCGATTAATCGGCCCATCACTAGGATTAATAGTTAGTCAGTTAGTGACAACAATTGTGCATTTTTGGGTAGAAGCATGAAACTTGGTATGGTGGTAGATAATTAAGTTCTGCTTAATTTTAGATATAGAACCACCTGCACAGGTCAAGGTCAAGGTCACATAAAGGTCACGAAAGGTCAATTTAGGTCAAAATGGAGAAAACATACTTTTAAATGGTTGTATACCCACTTTTATGGTCAAAACTTACACAATTTAGCATAAAACTACTGTTAAATTGTTCCAAAGTCAACAAGATTGTTATACGACTAAATGTATAAGCATTGTAGCCTGTATTAACTCCATTTCAGCACGAATTCAATGGCAATGAAAAATATCTGAAAAACTCATATCACACATCTTTTCAATTATGGTATAAGAGAAC